>PVIU01016218.1:0-45238 GCA_004026605.1 Ondatra zibethicus | reverse complement strand
GGGGCAAACTGCAACTGACCTCAAGTCAAAGGGGAAGGGCATGGATGGGGAGAACTCTATCCATGAGCTGTTTCCTTTTTAACAATCTACAAGACTGAGAAAGAAAGGTTGAAATCTGAACTGGAGATTTGATTTGACATCCTGATTGGGTCTTCAGTGGAAAGGAGTAGGAAAAGGGAAGGCATAAGATATAAGGCAGACGACGCCTCCTATTGGGCTAGGAAGACCAGAGGGGACATGATGCTAAGGAAAAAGTTTATGCGCGAGCCGCTGGCGCACCTCTCATGGTCAGAAGAGCACACACAGCTCAGAGAGAACATCTGCCTCTTTACATTTGTTGCTCTTGACTCTGAATCTGTAGATCGTGTGTGTTTTCGTGGGAAATGAGCAAATGTTCTTAACTCTTCATCCTCATGTCCAACGAATCCGTTCCTTCAGGTTCTCGGTTTCCTAGCACTTCCATCTGCAGACTCACAAGATGACTTTGTGAACTAAACATTATAACTTACTTGTCTGACGAAAGAAAGAATTGAAGATTCCAAAAGGGAATTAGGCCAGACATGCATGTTTAATCCCAGTATTCGGGAGGCTGAGGCGAGAGGATCACTATGGGTTTGAGGAAAACAAGGACTACAGAGAGAGGGCCTGACTGGAAAATAAACAAACAGGCAGGGAATGAACTCATAATCACCTGGGTGTTGAGCTGAGACTCAAGCTGAGCTTGCGCTTTTGACTCTACTCTTGGGGTGCTTCCAGTGACTGCTACCTGGTTATGTCAAAACTGTTAGCTGAGGTGAGAAATCTTTAAACTGCTGCTTGCTTGAGCAAGCACAGCACCACATTAGGGAAAGTCTCGGTAAGCTCATGGGTTCGGCAGGGCCTGAGAGTAGAAAGGGAGCGCCTTCAAGTTTCAGAAGGAGAAATGGAGTCCCTAGAGAGAGGTGTCATGTCCAAAGTCACGCAGAGTCAAAATCAAGGCTGGGACACACGCCTGGACCTCCTGTCTCTGCCTACTTATCACTGCCGTCTACCCAAACATTCTTCGTTCTCCCCCTCCTTCAGCCACCAGCAACAGTAAGAAAAAAAGCCTCTACTCACAAACCCTTGACCATCATTGCAAGGACAAGGCAACGTTTTTTGCCAGCTTGGGAACGGACTAAAGAACAGGGACAGAGGGAGGCAAGCGTGCTCCAATCTCTGCTGCCACTCTGCATTTCATCTCCCCTGTGCCAGGCACACTGGATTTATTGCTGGGGAGAAGGATGACTCATGTTCTTCTGATGATGCCAACCAACTAATTCATCCCCCCCCCCATGCCTTGGTAGGCACATGCGTTGAGTTGTAACCAAAAATAGAGGCCACCTGTCATCCAGTACCTTGGAACTCATCCTCAAGCCTGAGGACTCACTCAAACCCATATCAAAAGCTTAGCCCAAATATAACCAGACCAACTTTATTTTTTAGGAATCATCATCTTATAACACAGTGCTGGAAATTAGAAAGGGGTAACGGAGAGAGGTGTCTCATTTGGGAGTCACCTGTCCTGAGTTTATTCCTACTTAACTAATTAAATTAACTTACCTTTTTCTTTCTTTTTTGGGGGGGAGGGGTCTCTCTTTGAGTCACATCATCACGCTCTGCTGGAAAAGGCTAAAGTGGAGGAACCTTAGAGGATTATCTTTATTTCTTCAAAAACTACATTGTTTTTATTTCTTAGAAAATTTCATAGAAAATATCTTGATCATATTCACCCCAGCTGTTCCCCCTAACTCCAACCAAATCTACTCCTTGCTGTCCCTATTTTGTGCCCTCTTTTTGTTTTGGGGCTATCACACAGCAGATGTGCTGGTCCCCTGACTCTTACTATTTTCCAGCCCCCTCTTCCGTGATGCTCCCTGAACCTTAAGTGCAGGGATGAGTTGTCAACGTATTAATTGGGTCTGGTCACCACACAGTCAGTTCACCTCTGCATTTGACCAGTTGTGGCTTTCTGTAATGACTTCCATCTACTGTGAGAAGAAGCATGAAGGGTCGGAGATACACTTATCTGAAAGTACAGGGAGACGTATTTAGAATGAAGTTAGGAATTACGCTAGTTTAGCAAAGTGGCAGGAGTAGATTCTCTTCTAGCTTCCAAGGCCCCACCTTGTTTTTTTTTAAATTTTTTTTGTTGTTGTTTTTAATCACAGCAATGGTGGAAATGAAGACAGGGCATTCAAAAGAACTTGAGATTCCATCTCGCTGAAGAAGCATATATGGGGTTGTGACAATGGTCAGATGAAATTTTAATTCAGCGTGAGTAAAGGGACTTGAGAGCTTACTCCAGTGTCATTCACCTTTTGAAAAACAAATCTGTAAAATGGGCTGGGAGCATTAGCTTCATAGCCTTTTGTGTATAACTAGGAAATTGGCATCCATTAGCACTCTTACACAAAACTTCCCGAGACATTTTCTTCTTAGGGTTTGAATGAAATTGCCTACAAGGTCCTTGTAGTCTCAAAAGATACAGTGGAGGAAGAGCCATGATGGGTCAAGGATTTGCTGTCATATTTTCTCTCCCTCTGTCCAACAGCTTTTCTCACTCAGTCTGTGTCTCTAATACACACACACACGAGAGAGAGAAAGAGAGAGAGATAGAGACACAGAAGAGACACACATTCACACAGATACACAGACAGACATAGACAGATAGAAGCAGAGACATGAATGCACACTCACACATGTACACACAAAAAACCTCACACAGATACACAGGCAGAGATAGAGACACACATGCACACTCACACACACACTCACACAGAGAGACATGCAGAGAGAGATAGACAGACAGAGACACACACATTCACACATACACACAATTCCTTTCTTCAGAAACTAGACTGTTTATCCAAAGCCCCTAGTACAAGAGTCTACCAGTGCTGTTTGGAAACTGAAATTGTGCTGGAGATAATAGACTCAAGACTGTGGGTGTAAAATACAAATAGTAGGCAAGTTCATACTGAAATCTTTACTTGTAGGAGTCGTAGGCTTTCCTTTTCAACTTTTTTTTTCTTTTCCAAAAGCGTCATCGTTTATGTGGCTTGTAAATGATCTTTCCTTTGGAAATTAGCCATCACAACATAAAATGCAAAATTGCAACAGATTAAATTTATGAAAAGCTCAATTACTTTTAAGGTGGGATAAGTCCTCCTTTAGGCACCACAGCCTACAAGAGCAAATTTGCTTTGAGTCACATATTTTACATAAACCAAAGAGGTTACCCCTAAGAATGACTGTCTGGCTTATTGTTCCCCGCCCCCATGGTGTCCCACATTCTATAACAGGAAGACATTAGCAGTTTCAAGACTTGAACTTTCTCTCAAAATTTTCTTCACTTAAACCAAGCAGAGTTTCTACAGTAAAAAATAGTGATTACCATGGTGCTTGTCATGAGTGGCCATGGGCTGTTTGTCCTTTAGATAAAAAGATAGTGCCTGGATATTTTTCACACACCAAAGTGTGCCAGGCAGTGAGGAAAAGATCGCCCTCCTGGATTCGACTTTGCTTCTTTGATTCCTTGGTGATAAGGGTTTGCAGTTCCTTGGTGATAAGGGTATGCAGTTGCTAGATGCTGGCCAAGATTAGGTTCTTAGGGATTATCTTAGTTTATCCCCAAATCTCTTCATGATTATAGAACTGCAAAGAGAGAACAAGACTTGCCGAATATCATTCAGGGATAGATGTCTGAATCACAGTCCAGGATTCTGATAACAGGACAAAAGGTTGAAACTCTCACCCATAATAATGAGCTCAGAAACATCAATGTGCTCATAAAATAATTAAAATACGATGGTGTGATGCAATAGTTTTGACCTGACAAGATAGGAAGGTAGATTACTAACACAATTAAAGTGAAATGTCTATGTTAAATCTTCAAGGGCCAAATGGATGAAACCACTGCAGAACCTCAACTCAAGGAAAAGTGAAAACCAAGTACTTGGGTTGGTTTTTGTTTTTGTTTTTTTAATAAGACAGAATATCCAAAGTTTTGTTTTGTTTTTGAAACAGTGAATCATGCTTCACAGTCTGGTCTCATGAACTCACTTTATCTTCCTGCCTCCACCTTCTGAGTGCTGGAATCACATCTGACATATGTGGTGCTGGGGTCAAACCCAGGACATTCTGCTTGCTAGGCAAGCACTCTACCAACTAAGCGGTAGCCCTGCTTTGGTGGCTGGTGTAAACATCTGTGTGGTACAGCCGTCTTTCATCCAGACGTTGTCTTTGCGTCACCCAGCCCTGGACCCTGCATGGTGCACTTGAGAACTGAAGCTGAGTTGTGCGTCATTAGGTTGAGAATCGGCAACCACGGGTCAGGTCTGTCTATGATCAAAAGTAGGAACGTTGTGTTTTCCTGTGTTGTTTGTTGACCTAAGCTCACATCTTAACTCTGAATGGAGGCCCCACAATGTGTGAGGTGAACAATATCTGTGACATCCCGAAGACTTGCTCTCCAGAGCAGGTGAGATTGGAAGAGGGAGCTAAAAATGAATGATAGGAAGGTTGTGGATCTGGGAGGGCTTGCAGCTCATTGGACCTTGAAGATAATGGTTTCAGACAAATGGGGAACCTGACGAATTGGAGGCCATATGTTCTGCATGTTCTGGGTGTAGGATCGGACTTGATCAAAGCTAACCGGAGAGGGAAATTGTTACTATACAGATGACAGTTAAGAACTTCTGAAAAATCTAAGCTGATGGAACATGGAACGGTGCTGCTCTGTAGTTAGTGAGGGCCTCATCCCAGAAGCCCTCCCACAGAGGCAACAGGAAGGGAGCTAAAGGAGACGAGAAAGCGACAGGTTTGCAGGATGGGAAAATGTCCCAGTTGGTCTCCCATGAATTTCTCCAGAGATCTAGAATTCCTTCCTTTGAATGGGGAAGATTCTAGAATGGTAATGGGAACAGAATGGCAATAAGTAGGTGAGAACTTAGGCAAGCTTATCTCTCCTCTCCTGCTGAAAGAGAATGATGGGATTTTGCTCTCTGGGCAAATAAAAGGGCAGTAAAGGACCAAGACAACACAAGGCACTGTCTCTGTTCCTAAACTCAGGAAATCTTTGCTTTCAGATGGGTTGTGGGTTTTCTTTTTTTTTCTTTAACACAAAGCTTCTGTGGCTGGTGTGATAGGATCCAGATTGGACTGCTGGAATTGTTCAGCTTCCGGTGGCACTGGACTTGGAGGATAACACTGCATAGTCTAGAACGTGCAACATTAGCAGGGGTGAGTGTGGGGGTGTATAGGCTGGAAGTGGTTCTAAAATCTAGGTCAGATTGTATGCTACTGCTTTGAGAGCCCAATGGGATTATCAGGGATACTTTATGGCTTGTCACAATAGCAGCAAGGAATACTTATTCCCTGGGGCCCAGTCGGAGGAATGGTGCACATCTGTAGACCCTCTTATAGATGTGTGAAGTCTTAAACAGGACTGAAGATAAGCACCGTTTTGAATAATGGTGCTTTTTACGAACTTATTTTGCCATGGAAGTCAGGTTAGCATTTTTGCCCAACAGTACTACCATTCTGGGAACTCACACTCCAGAGCAAACACTTTGAATTCAGCAGCCACTCATGCATTAGTCCACAGAGTGTTTGAAATGAATGCAACACTACATTAAATACCATTTCTTCATCTTTGGAGTAATGAAAACCGAGGCCTAGCAGGATTGTGTCAATGTAATGACCAAATAGCCAGGAAGCCCGACCTGTAAGATCCTGAAATTTAAGAAGTCGCCAAATGCCTGTAGCATTAGATCATGGACAATGGTGCAATAAAGTGTTCTATGTAAGGTTAGATGGAAGTAACTGGAACACTGGCCTAGGAACCGTAGCACTGGTACCTCTGGAGTTCTCACTGTTACTTCCCACTCTCATTAGCATCGGGTCCCGTCATCTCTAAAGTGGAGAGGGTAAGACTTGTGTGACTGATTTCACAAGTTCTGGTAAGAATCAAGAGAGAGAAAGGATGTGAAAGTTGTTTGTAAAGTTGTCCTGTGCTATGTACGACAGGAGTCCTTCCTCCTGCCAGCAGGCTGATGCTGCAGACAGATCACCTAGAGGATGTGTCTGTTTTCCGTTGCCTCATTCTTCCTGAGGGTGCTTTGCATGAATCTGTCCGCAGACTCCATCCTTTAACCACTGTCACGAGTTAATGAGGTGGCCTGTCACTCTCCCCAAGCCACTTATCCCCAGGCATGGGACAACTGAACATATGGCCGGCTGGCCACACTCATAGATAGCTGAGGTGACTAGCAAGGAAAGTGGAAAGTTCTGAGCTTACCCATACTCTCAGCAGGTGTTTAGATATTGAGCTCCAGGTCATAAACACCATTGTGTGGGGGGCGGGGTAGCAAGGGAGACAAGCCTTCCACACAGTCTGTGCTGCTCAGACAAAGAGTGAGAAAGTTGAAAAGGAAGAATCCTACAATAACATAGCAAAAGAAAAGGGGTAGTCGGGGGAGACAAGGACAGGGTTGGTGAAGCGTTAGTATCTTATCTCTGGAATGTAATTGATGATCTGAGTTTAGTGTGAGATCTTAAGTGAAATGAATCGGTGGTTTCAGTTCCGGATATGGTATGCAAAGAAAAAAAAAAAGACTCGCTCTTTGAAATTCAGCACTTCCTCGTCTGTGCTTCAGGAAGCCACACGCCTGATGTTGAGTATGGAAACTGACTCATATCTGGCCCTTTGAGATTAGCCTCTCCAGCCCCCAGACTGTGGGCAGGATCTGGGGCCTAATTGGAAGCCAGAATGGGGTCTAGCCTCATCTAGAGAAGAGGGATCAGATACAACAACACGGATGCACGGGTTTCCAGATGGTTCTATAGACAATGGCTCCTCTGGACCATCACCAAAGCATTTCACCAAGTCCTTGGCAGTGGTTGAGTGACCTGAAAATGACAGAAAACAGAATCATGAATGTAGTGCCTCCCGACACCTTGTTTTCAGAGTCACATTTAAAGGAAGTCAGCCAACTAAACCACTTAGTGGAACCATGTGACCTTGAGATCTTATCATGTGTTTTCTCACCAAGAAGCCCCAACAACTCATAGCCATTCTTCTCTTTGACTGTCCCAACAAGCTACCATAGGACAATTAGGTGTTGGGGAAAGCTCATCAGAGACTGAAACATGAAATCCTGGGAAACAGGGAGCTTGGTTCTCCTCCAGGGAGCCATGAGTGGTTTCCAGACATTTCACAGGCCATCTCAAGATGGGAAAGATCCGCTAAGACAGTACATTTGCTTACTTCTAGTTGACAGATTCAAAAAAGCTTGCCCAGGAATGTTGAGAAGGTGCTGCCTTATTGAGAAGTCGATGCGAAACCGGTGGTACCAAGGGAAAATTCCAACAGAACCCAGCTTAGCAATAGAAGGTCCAAGATTCTCCTTGACCTCCTGCTGGCCTCCTAATCTCTTAAACTTCTCTTTCCCCATCAGGACAGTGCAATCACTACTTACAAAATGAGATCGTTCATGGGGAAGTATTTGCCTTATAGATGGAAAGAACTATTCAAAGATTCATCATTTTGCCTTACTTATGGACATTAGAATATTAATGGCTAACCTGTGCTGGACGTGAAGCTCTAGCAAACAACCAGAGAATACAAATTAAGCATCCCAATTTTCTTATCTGGAAATCTTTCATAAGATTTATTAGCCTGAATTTTTACCTGCAGACTCCTTATTTCCAAAAAGGGTACAGTGATCACTAAGGCACAGAGAAAAGCTTAAGACCTTGTCATGGGAGAGGAGAACAGTTGGAGGAAGAAAACCCACAATAAGAATAATTTTAATGAGGCATGCAGCATGATTTTGAGGTTCTTAGCAGCTTGGACAAAAGAAAAGGGGCGGATTGCATTGTGCAACTGTCTCTATCCATGAAAGAGAGAGAAGTTATGGATCAGGGTCAGCCGAATCCTTCCTGGCCATACTGGAGCATCCTTGGTTAAGGGCTATCAAAAGGAAAATGAGAGGACCTCAAGGAGACACAGTGAGGATGCTGCTCCAGTCTGAGCACTAGGCAGCATTTCCCCTTGCGAATCCGTGTGTGCCTTTCCAGACTACACAGGCAACAGGATGATTGCTGGAAGGAGTGGGCTGCCTTAAAAACAACAACAGACACGCCATTAAAAAAAAGCGGAGTGAAAGTCAGCATGCTCACTCCCAGGTTGGGGTGCTGCTGGCCAAGGTGTTTACAGAGGCAGTCACTTATATTTTCGGGGGGACAGCGAAGTAGGCAAGGCAATATGCGGGATGCCTTGCACAAGGTCACCTGACATCTCTGAAACTGATTGTGTATTCTGAGCTCCTCAGGAGGGTTTTGTAGGTCACAGTGTTCTAGGCAAAGCTCCCTGCTGATGTGCATCTCTCATGTAAGATTGAGATCACCTCTTTTTGGGCAGAGCTCCATGGAAACACCGCCCATGATTTCTGAAACGGAATCTGATTGGGTCCCTGTAATACCTGGCTGCTGTGGACAGCAATCCTGTGACTGGCACATCACTGGACAGTTGGCAAGCCAGAGACGACGAATATCTAGTCACTGTAGGTTATTATTATTCTAATGTCAAAGCAAGTCCTTGTTTACAGAAAACAGCCAGGGAATGGAGTATTCTAGGCAATGGAAAATTCTGGTTCATCTGGTTACCGTCCATATCATTTGAGATTCTAGGTTTCCAAAGAAGTAGTTACAACACACTTTGCTGAACGCGGAAACGGTAGTGTGTCTTAAGCTTTCTTTGGTGATTCACAAGGTGCTCCAGGATCTCTCAGCATCCGATGGCATAATTAGCAGTGTAGCTTTTCATTTTCTAGGACCCAGAGTGGAAATGTAGAAAGTGTGGAAATCTGGGCGGCAGCAGTAGGACGTTCCTAACCGGACCATTGAGATAGCTGGCGCTGCCACGGGTGGTAAAGCATCTGGTCATCCTTCAGTTTGGTGCCTGGTAGAAATACAGCAGCAGACACGCTGAATATCATTGGGTGTACGGTTGGCTATTGCATTGCCAATAGTCTTCTTCTCAAGAAAGCTGGCCACAGTGACTCATGACTGTAATTGCAGCTCTTGAGAGGCTGAGGCAGGAGGATTTCCAAGAGTGTAAGGGCAGTTTGGAGTACATAATGAGTTCCCAGCTGGAGCTCTTTAAAAAGGGAGGTGGAGAGATAGGTAGATGATAGACAGATAGATGGATGATGGATGGATCGATAATTGTATAGATAGATAGATAGATAGATCGATCGATAGATAGATAGATAGACAGACAGACATAGATGGAAAAGAAAGGTTAGGGGAAACAAAACAATCTGATTCATTTACTTCTCCAGCTTGATGTTTGAGCAAAATCAATGAACAGAGCATCAGTTGTTCCAGAGGTCGTAGAGAGAAAACTGCAAATGTCACCATTTCATTTCAGTTGTTGTTTTTAACATTTACTGATTTATTTATGTGTGTGCGCACGTGCATCTGCACGCTCGTGTCCACACCTATGTGTGTGAGCATGTTCCAGCATGTGTGCAGAGGTCAGAGGACAACTAGAAGAGTTGATCTAAAGCCTTATGGGTCCCAGGTATCAAACTCAGGTCATCAGGCTTGGCAGCAAGTGCCTTTACTGACTGAGCCATCTTGCTGGCTACCATAATTTCTTCCAAGGGAAAACTCAGGCATAGAGAGGGTCTGTGAGTCCTCTACAGCCTCACGCCCAAGTCACACACACACACGCACACACACACACACGCACACGCACACACACACGCACACACACACGCACGCACACACGCACGCACACACGCGCACACACACGTACACACACACACGCGCACGCGCATACACACACACACACACACACACACACACACACACACACACACACGGCCTATCTGCTGAGACCTGGCTAGGGCTGTGGCAAGCAGAATGCCTCCCACTCAGGCACAGCAGAAGATGGTGGTGGAGCCCATGCGGGACTTCACTCTGGGGCTCTAGAAACTCATCGTTCTCGTTGAAGGTTATCAAGTCCTCTTCTGTGTGAGCGCCCTCAGTCCAGACCTGAGAGAGTTCTCAGAGGAAGGGATGAGCAGAGTCCCCAGGATTCAGTCAAAATGAAAACCTTCCAAAAATAGCGAGAGAGCCCACATCTGTGAGAAAAACTTTCAAAAAGCCACTCAGGCAGGTCTACATTTATGGCTGTCTTGCTTTGCCTGTGTTCTGAACTTGAATCATCCCTGTCTCTACCTCTTGGGCACTTTAAAAAGAAACCCTGTACTCATTGCCTTTCTACAATGAATTCACTGTGGCTCTTCCCTCTGAAGGAAGGGGAAGAAGGAAGTTGGTGATTTCCATGCTGATAGGCTGATTACAACCCCCTCCCGCCAGTCACCCGAGACAGGGCTTCTCTGTGTAGCTCTGGCTGTCCTAGAACTGGCTTTGTAGACCAGGTTGGCCTTGAACTCACAGAGATCCACCTGCCTCTGCCTCCCAAGTGCTGGGATTAAAGACATGCCCCACCACGGACAGGTGCTGCTTAAATGCTTTTAAGGGCAGGATTCAGTCTGTTTGGACTGGGCTCCGGTGGTCTGGACGTAGTTTCTCTTTCTGAGTTCCAGAGCAAAGGCCTTCTGCTCTTCGGCTCTCATTCCTCCTACCTCTAATCCTGAGCCTGGAAACCTGCTGCTTGCAGGAAAGACAAGAGGCGTGGATCACAGTTCAGAGTGAAGGCAGTCATCTATAAGATCCCAGGGTCCATGGGACCCAGCTGCCTGCTCTGCCAGAGCCGGGCATCAGGTGTCCAGGCTTCTAGATTGTACTTTTGCAGTTCCAGGTGACTTCAGAGACATCTGAATGTGTGTCTGTGTGTGAAAATTTTTCTATTTCCTACAAATTCCTTGTATTGGTTATAAAGATACTCTATCACAGAATCTCTTTGGAAAAAAGGCCAGAGAGGTTTTGTGTCTAGCTCTCCATGTGGGTGGACTACTACAAAGGCTCTTTTGCTAGTGGTCATCCAGGTAGGGATGGGATGCAAGCTGTGTGGATGCTACACAGCTCCCCAGTAGCCTCCATTCCCTGCAGCGTGTTCTATAATGTGGGTGTTGGTATTCCCTGCAGCGTGTTCTATAATGTGGGTGTTGGTATTCAGGGTTAACAACAGGGTCTCGCAGAAACTGGCACCAGATAATTTTTTTTTAAAAATTAAAGAGGCAGGTCCTTAGAGGTGGCCAATCCTTCTTTCTCCCACCTTCAAACATCATACGATAAACATCCTCTTTTCTTCTCTCACCCATGCTTCGCTCTTCTCCGGTGTCTGTGCTCAAGCCCTGAACACGTTTGTTTAAGCAGTTTTCCTAGCTGACATGGTGAATCCCCGTTTCTCTTTGTTGAACACACTTCTTCTCCCCTTCCTCCTTCAGGACTTCACGCACATAGCTTCCTCTCAGTGCTGCATATTACTTAGTGACACCATCTTGGCATGCCACTGATCTCATGTGCGCGTAGACTCCCCAAAGACTGGAGGCATTGCATTGTCCCCTGTGTCCTCCATATCACCTAAGATAGGGCTGAGCACGTGGCCGCATCAAGGTAGGCCTTGCAGATGAACTTATTCTCTACTCAGGCAGAGGGGGAAGGCTGTGTCTTCACCCTCCCCAGCTGGAAGCAGATTTAGAGGCTCTGTCTTGACCTCTGACTTAAATCTGTGCCAGTTTGTTCTAAACTCTGTACCCACAGGATCGAGGAAAGGCAAAGCGGGCCACTGGAACCCTGAAAGCTGGTGGTGCATATACATCCGATCAAGACGTCCCACAGCCCTGGAAAGTTACAGGAATGTATAGCTGTGCTGTTTCTGAACCAGCCCAGAACCTGTTTTGCTAGACGTTTCTCCCCTGGGTAGGTATGTTGATGTATTATGAATGTTGCCAACTGGGACGGGAGGACATTCAGCCTGTGCCCAAGCATTTTTTTTTAAATGCTGGTATAGCTGTCTTTCAGGTCAGGAGACTACACACTTTTTGATCTCTCTACTCATGAACCTGGAAGCCCTCAGAGTTATCTCAAGCAACCAGGCTAAGTAGGATCTCTGATTCCAATGACAATAATTCTTTGTGATTTATTGAGTCTTAGACCCAAGGACATCAGATCTGGAAATGAGCTTTAAAGTCACCTCATCTGTTCTTTCTTCTCTTCCAAGATTGTGTATTAGACCACAGCTACCTTTCATTCATGCAATACTAAATTCTACTTACCTACCTATGTATCCATTTTTTCCATCCAATGATCTATCTACCTGATAGATCCTTAAATACTCACTACTGCTAGGCATGTATCCTGTGCCTAGTTCTAGCTATAAAAACATGAAGATATGGTGCTTGCTTCCCAGCAGTTTATTCTATGCACACACACAAATGCTTATGATTCAATCTGATGTGTACAAGTGTGAACCAAGCATGTTTTGAGCACACAGCAGTTGGTGACTAATCTCCTAGTCTCCTCTGCCTGGATAAGTGAGGAAAGAGTTTTAAGAAGTGACAAACAAACACACAAAAAAAACAGTCCTCAGGGAAGGAAGGGAAAGGATCCTCTAAGCCAAGAAGCAGAGAATGGTGATCACAGAGGCCGATGCCCCATCCCAGTGCCCAGCCAGAGATAAGTGCAGCATTCCATGAGAACAGGGAACAGGAGGTGGGCATGCTGAGGAAACCTGAGACTTGGGTGGAGAATTGGTTCTTTAACTGGGAAGGCCGTGAGGGAGGCTAGTGGGGAACCCTTTACAGTTGTGGTGAATAGTAGGGTATTAGCAAGGCACTCACAAGGAACTTTGACAGTTTCCAGAGGGGGCAATGTCCTATCTGTCGAACCCAAAAGAAACTCAGGACAAATGACTATCTATGGCACCCACCAGTACACTAAAGCACATGCCGGCCTCTAGACACCCCCAGTATCACAGCTACCCCTGGCTCTTCTCATCCCTGCCGTACCCAAAAGTTCTCCAGCTCCTGACATCCGCCTCCCCAACCAGCTTCACATTTCCCTATAACACTGCCATTTCAGCCTCTCTCTCTCTCTCCCCCTCCCTCCCCTTCCCTCTCCTCTCTTCTCCTCTCCTCTCCTCTCCTTCCCCCTCTTGTCTTCTTCCTTGGCCCTCTAATCTTTCTCTCTCTCTCTCTCTCTCTCTCTGTCTCCTTAGCCTACATTCTCTCTACCTCTCTTCCTCTTCTTCCCCTCTCTCATCGTCCTGGAAGGTATGCCTGCTAGGTTGAATCTACTACTTTCTCTGCTCTGGAGTCTTCAAGTGTACTCTTCCCAAATCTACAATAAAAATCTTCCCACCAACCATGCCTTGGAGCAGTCTTGTCCTCAGCTTATACAATATCCCATCTAAATTTTTGAAAGACCTCTTTGGCTACAGTACGAAAAGACGTAAAGCGTCACTGAGGGGAGGAATGGCGCTGCTGTGCAAATGTCCTAAAAAACAAAGGCCCCAGAAGAAGCATTCAAATGCCCATACCATGTGGTTTCTTACCCATGACTCTTCATGCCATTCTCAGCCCCCTCCTGGACGATCTTCCTCACTGACCTCTGTTGACTTTCTTACTTTGCTTCTTGATTAGTACCCATTACTATCAATGGCAAATCCCTGACTTGTTTATACTGTCTTCCACTATCAGGTGAGACCACTGTTAGAGCATAAGCCTTCGATGCCCCGGTCTCCACAGGATCTCCAGGCTTAACGAGTGAACGAGGGTCCATCCGGTGATTGGTAGAGACCTTGGCCTTGGGGAGCGTTCATGAGACTGGGATGAAGATGCCTGCAAAGGCAGTCAGACCACTGTTTTCCACACTGAGCACACTTTATGAGTGGCTGTCGCTGGCCTTAGTCAAGAGGGAAGAGTCCCTTCTCACCAACAGCATTCACTGCCCACATCTGAGACCTTCTGGCCCAGATTTTGCTAATGTCCTTCATTTGTGTTTCCACACATTGCCATTCTCGGCAACAGAATCTTCCAGGGCCCTTCTGCCGTGTGCTCCTGTGTTTCAATCCCAAGTCTGTCACTGGCTGGCGAGGGAACAAAGCAGCTGCTTTTCTCGGAGCTTTACTTGTCTAGCTGTAAAATGAGAGCATTAACCGAGGACATAAAAGATGGTATCTAACATGCTATGGGTTTGATTTTTTTTCTAGCTAAGGTAAGAGTTCATCTGTTTTCATTTTCCTAAAAATATGCAATAGTTATACACAAAATTTCAATAATTTTTATGTTTCTTCATTATATCTCAATGTTTAGCTTTATTTTTTTGCCATCAAAACATATGTATAGACAAGAGTTCCACTGTACCCTCGAACATTATTTGCTATGTGTCTTTCATGTTGCTACAGAGTCTTCTCATTTATCATTTTAATGGGTATATGATTTTCTATGGAGATAATATATCATAAGTTATTTAACCACCTCCCGGGGAATTTGGTTTCTTTCCAGGTTTTGCTATTTGAAGGAGCTCTGAGCATACAATTTTTCTTTCTTTTTAGAGACTTTTGCCTTAGGGTAAATTCTTAGGAGTGGGATGACTAGATGAGTTTTATGACTCTTGAATGGTATTGCCAAATGGCTCTCCAAAAGGATTGTTTCAATTTGTGTTCAATTTCTGTTCAACACAGAATGCCAGTTTCACAGAAACCTTGCCAGATTGTTTTTTGTTTTTTAATCATTTTCCTTTATTTTTTCAAGTTCAGCTCGTATGCAGTGGAACTTCCTGATTGTTCCTCTGTGGGGATTATCATCAGTGGGGTTGAAGTTTTAATACAGCGCTTGGCAAATAGAAACATTCAATAGTCAGTCTGCTATTAAATGAAGAGCGAACTTAGGAGGGACAAACACACTTGTCCTGCCCTTGAACTCACGTTTTCCTACCCTTTGTCTCCAGTTCAACTTAGTGCAAGTGTTCATCCTTTGCCTTTAGTGTGGCCTCCTGTACCAGCGGCAGCGGTCCCTCCCAGTTCTAAACTGGCCAACTGTCTTCCTGGTGGGTTCTTTCTTCCTCTTTGCATATTTAATGAGTATCCTCAATAGACATGGGATGTCCCTTCCTTTCCCAGGGCTTCTCATGTTCACCTGAAGTCTTCGAGAGCTAGCTTCTATTCATTATCCCAGACCTAGCCCCTGGCTACTTAAAGACAAAGATTGCTTTCCCAGTGAGCATTTTGTCTAGTTCCTTCTTTGAGTT
The DNA here is from genome assembly GCA_004026605.1 of Ondatra zibethicus. Lineage (NCBI taxonomy): Eukaryota > Metazoa > Chordata > Mammalia > Rodentia > Cricetidae > Ondatra > Ondatra zibethicus. Next base: position 29,989 of record PVIU01016218.1, on the reverse strand, counting down.
GGAATTGATCCTTCATTCCACAAAAATTCTTGTCATCCGGCAAGCCAGGTTGCTCCCTCTCTGAGTGGGAGCTCTAATTAGTACGTTTATCCCTCCAAGTGCTAGACCCATTCCTTTATTAAAATGCACTGAATGGTCATCTAGGCAGCAATCAGCATACAAAGATGACCATGACCTATTCCTGCCTTGGAGCCTAGTGGGTCAGAGAGAAGCATAAGCCTTTGTCTTTAGAGACTCTTGAGCAGCTGGCCAAATGTTAGTAGGTCAAGGGATGACAACCTCAGGCAAATCTGGTGTCTCCTTTGTGGAACCAGCCCTACCAGTTCATAGGTAACATGATGATTGTCCTACTACATCTGAGCTTCCATGTGCCATCTGATATAAATGCCGCTCCTGTTTAGCACCTGATTTTATGAACCTTACACCAAGGAAAGACTAGCAAGTTGGATAGGTGGTGACCATTCTTTGGGCAGAGCCACATGATGCTCTAGGCGAAATGAAGACCCACATTCCTAGATATCTACTGAAGTGAGACTTGTGGCTATTCTGGGAGGTGGTAGGAAGCTCAGGCAGGCCATTGTCTTGGGCAGAAAGAAGAGGACTCTCATATTAGCTAGAGAAGAGGTGAATGGGGAAAGCCCAGCTCTTACTCTATATTGTTTGATAGCTTGGCTTATTCTACTCAGTTTCTCGAGAATGCAGCTTGTTTACGTATAGTAGTGCTTAGGGTTGTGCGGTTTATTTGATCTGTACAATACACCACATAGCTCTTATAACCCACGATCCATAGAGCAGTAAATGCTGACTGGCCCCTCTTAATGTCGCTAATCCTCCTTCACCTCTCCCTGAAAAGCACAGGAAAGAAGGTGACCTCGCTGCTCACGGCAGATGTTAGAGAGGCCTCTGGGACTCCACGTTCTCAGATCACCATAGCAATGGCGATCATGCCCAGGCACAGCTGCAATCTGTTGCTGGCAGGGTTTGGACTGGAGCTGTGACCGCTTGCTTCCTGTCATTAAGGCACACCACCATCTTATTTTGTTTTGTTTTCCCCTCATGTTTTGAGTTTGCTGCTCCCCAGCGCTTGTTATTAGAACAGACATAATTAATAACTCCTGGCACGTGGAACAGCCAGATTGGACCTTCTGCTTTCTCGAACAGTCTTCTGAGCAATCGGAAAGCCTGGATTTATAGCCTGGACTGAATACAGTGGATTGTTTTGTAACCCGAAGCAAACATCATAAACTCACCACACTGACAGATGAAAAAACAAATTCTCTTTGTAGTTCTTAGTAGATGTTTTACCCAGCCTCTTCAGTTAAGAACTATAAGCAATCCAGGCATGGTGGTCCATGATGTAATGCCTGCACTTTGGAGGCTGGGGCAGGAGAGCTGCCAATTGAAAGCTAGCCTGGGCTACAGTAAAGTGCATTCCAGGACAGCCTAGGCTGCATAGTGAGAAGCTGTCTCAAAAATTAAAACTTGAAAATAAAAACAAATAAAAATAATAGTTATGTTCTTCTTAAATTCTCATTAAAAAGATGATTCTCTACCTTTCTTTGGTCACATTTCCAGAATCTTCCATTCTGGGTGCTTAGGATTTAGTTTCTAAAATCTAACCCATTTATGTCAAGACCCATTTATCATAGAAAAATTAAATCAGAGACTCATAATTCTTGGCTTAGCTTTCATGTGGTGGTAGATAAGTCCCCATCCCCTATTTTTACTGTGTGCAGCCACAAATCCAGAGCCTTTTCTACTGAGGGGCTTTTGTCCCCAAATACGCATCATCCCAAGTCTGCTGTCTGGACTCATTAACTTGTCTGTATTCATTGAGAGGCTAGAACCTAAGTAAATCAGTGTAATTATTTAATAATATTTTCTGTGCTATTCCTTTTGTGTGGTTCTGTGGAGAGCAGAAATTTAATAAAACAATTAATTTGCAATTTATAATCAGTGGTGTATTAATAATTACAATACAGAGTTTATTGTGTTTGAGTTATGACATTACTGTAAGCCACTGTTTCCAGAACATTTCTATGTATTGAATCTTTGGGGAGAAACTTATCAAAATATTAAGGGCTCACACCACCCATCAGAGAGTTCAGGATAATTACATTGGATGCACCTTGGGACCCTGGAAGGTCACCAGAGGGCCTGGTGTGCAGACCATTTGGGGGACTGTTGGCATCATAGAAGCACTGAGAAACACTGCAAAGACAGGAGCTGTTGCACTACAAGGAATTTTATAAATGCTTCCGTGGAGCCTTGAGAATAGAATTTCACTAAATATTACTAAAGATTCTGTTTACCAATAGGGATGGAGGTGTTAGTTTGAGGCTTTGCAAATTACAATGGAATTTCAGTTCTGGCTTGTTCGTAGCTGCTCAGAGGTCTTGGGTGACTCACTCTGTCTGAAGACAGCAAGGAGCAAGGGCACAGACATTTTGGAGGAAGAAGGGCACATGGAGGAAGAGGAGGGAGTTTTTCTGACTGAGAAAAGTGTGGGGGAGGGTTTTCAGGATGGGGGGCTCAGAGGAGACTAAAGGAAGTTAGTGAACTAACTGATAGAGAGAGACGTTCTCCAAATCCGAAAGAGAGTTCCTCCTCTCCATCTAACCTTCTCAGTCATAAAAAAGACACTTCCATCGAATTCCTGGCATGAGCTAGAATACAAATCACAACACAATGGCCAAAAAGCCAACTTCAGCCATATCCCACCGACTCATGCTCCTGAGAAAGGGTGAGAGACTCCCCACACTCAGCATCTCAGCAGAGGCAAGCCCTCCCCAAGCCCCCCCCCCCCGAGAACGAGGAAGAAAGGAAATGAGGACGAATTGTGCCTACCGAAAGGTCAACCGTTGGGAATTGGATGTGAAGAAGACAGTTCTGGAAATAACTTCTCTTTATCTGGCAATCTAGATCTGCCCGCATTACCATTAATTGCCTTTAATGGCCCCATTGTAATGTTTGCTGATGTGGAGACTGGTATATATGGAGAATCTTGGTTTCTTGAGTTCTGTCAGGAGGCCTGTGGTTGACGAGAAAGAAACAGCCCACACTTACAGATGAAGAACTAACTTTCCTGTCTGTACTGAAAAATCTGAGGGAAATGTCTCATAATTTGTGAGCAGCCAGATGAAGAAACTGTAGATCTTCTCTGAAAAATAACAAGGTTGTAAAATCTAGGCATTAGAAAAGGTTTGAGGTTCATCTTGCCCAGTCTTCCTTGTGTACCAAGTAGGACAGGAAGGCCGGAGCAATAAGCATGATCTGAACAAGGTCACTCAGCCAGACAGAGGTTAAAGGGAAGGGAAATTAGATCTCTTGTCTCTTAGTGAGCATTTTCCATTAAAAAAATTGTTTGGACTTTTCAGTCAGGAAGACTGTGGGCTTTCCCTGGGTGACAGGTTATCTTCCAGACTTCTGACCTTTGGCACTCGTCTGTGGCAGAGCTGAAGAACCTCACATATTATGAACCAAACTTTTCAGCCTGATTTACTGTATTGCCTTTACTTTCTCTTGGATATGTATACATCTATAAACACATATATGTATATAAATGTATACAAATATATACAGTCTTAAGTGAAAGCGGAGGGCAAGGCAGAAAGATAATTCCAATCCTTTTGGGCTGTTCTTGCCCTTAGTTCAGGATTTAACATTTGTTGTGTATACACTATGGTTTTCTAGACTTTTTTCTTTGAATCCTCTCAGTGCCAATGTAAGGCATGCGCTATTATTGTCCTCATTTTATAAATGGAGAAACAGTGTCATAGGAATTCCCTAAATTGCACAACTGGAGGATAAGAGGTGAAAGCCAGGGCGGAGCTGAAGCTGGTGTTCGGGCCCTCCCACTATGGAGCGGATCTTTGGAATTGTCCCTCCTGGAGTGGGAAAGCTCCTCGCGCTCATACAAAGGCCTCAGCACACTGCTTCCCCATAATCCTCTGCGTTTTATTTTTCAGAAATGACTAATTATTTCACTCAGAAAGACCTCACATATTACCCCAAACAACTCACTTCCAAATAATTGGCTATTTCCCTTGTTTTTAATGTTGGGGGTGGAGGGGGAGAACCCAACCAGTTATTTTTCTTTTCTGCTTCAATGCTTTACTAGAACAAAAACAATCATAGTAAGATGTCAAAAATAAATTTTAAATGTGCAAATGTGGGAATAAGGTACCTCTTCTCTGAGATGTTCCGAAGACATTTAAATAGAACTCATATGTGTTCTTCGTGTGAAACACGGTGGCCACAGTTGCAATGAGGCTGTTAGCAGGGCAGTAATGAGACTGAGCTGGGGGATAAATAAGGGATTGCAAAATAAGTTCACCAAGTTGCAGCCGGGAGCTGGTGGGAAATCTGCACTGCCGTGTCCTGGCGATCCACACTGACCCCTGGAGACATCTTGGGTTTTTTCCAGTTGCTCCTTCTGTTCACGGGTAGACTCCAGGGTCTTTTCATTGTCTATCCCCAAGCCAGACACAATGGGGAAGGAAGCAGTAAACAGTTGGTGTGCTTAGGAGTGTCTGTGTGGCTCAGGAACTTGACTTCAGTGATAGTGAGCAAAGTTTACACTCAGGAGACCAATGGAGTTCGTAATTCCAGGGTTAGAGTTGGGCATAGCAGTGTTTCCCTTCAGCCTCAGCGCTTGGGAGGCAAAGGCTGGTGGATCTAGTCTATGCAGCAAGTTCCTGGCCAGTCAAGACTGCATAGTGAGACCTTGCCTTAAAAAAAAAGTTATTGAAGCAGGGTAAATTTCATGGCTGTATGGTTGATGGAGCTTGCTACCACCTCAGGGACACGAGTGAAAACTCATTTCTTAGAAGGGGGTCCCAGGGAGAGGAAGGGACCATCCAGAGTAACACTCCATTACTGTTAATAATCCTGTCTATTCATTGGATTTTATATTCCCTACTTTACATACTTTACAGTACTTAGAGTTAGGTATCTAGAGATGAAGAAACTCAGGCACAGAATTGAGAACTCTTGCTTACCAACATATGTGTAGTTTCTCATAGAGGTAAGATCTGAATTCCAGTATGCGCATGTGCCTGAAAAGTTCATCTTCCTTTTATTAGATCTGGAACTAGAATCCATAGAGAATTTTATTTCACTGAAAGTTCCTTTTTTATCACAAAGAACTTCTGAGTATGCTTGCTAATTTATAATTATAAGGAATTAGAGGGCTGATGATGAGCAAATCCGAGGACAGCAAAAGGGAGCGCAGGTTGTCAGACCTCCCGATCTTAAAGCATATGGATTGGCTTACATATGAAGATAAAAATTACAACAGAATGTGGCATTACAGACATCCAAACAATTGCTGTGAGCTATTGGAGCAGCGCACACAGTTCTGGCTGGCTGGGAAAGGGGGCAACTTCACAGGGATGGTGCAGTGTCCTTGAGGTCTTGAAATACAACCGAGCTTGTCAGTCAGAGGACAGAAGCACATCCCAGGAAAATGGACAGACATGTGCAGCTCCTCCCTACCCCCAAACGGTGGAAGGAAGTGGCGCGTTGCTTTCGGAGCTCTCAGTAGCTGCATGAGGTACCAAAGATGAAGATGAAAAGTTGTCAAAAGGGATGTGCGCCCAGCCTTAACATCTTACCTCCATTTTGTAGGCAGAGGACCAGAAGGGGATTTTCAATGCAGGAGTGTACCATGACTATATTTGCTATCTAAGGAGATAACACAAGGGGACATGGGGGGTAGGTGATGCAGGGGTCCTGTTAGACGAAATGAGGACTTGAGCCAGGGCTTTACAGGTAAAAGGGCAGGATAGCTGAGATGGTATCTTCCGAAGTTTAGCCCTAGGGATTAGTGATTGGCATGTGGCCATCAAGGGGAAAGTTTGCCCTCTCACTCCTCAGGGTATTAGATCAAATGGTACTAATCAGGGCCGAGCACAAACAACAGGAGCAGATTCAGCCCCTGGGGTGAGAGACTGGAAAAGGAGAACTTGCTTTCAAGCCCTTTCTTCTAGCACTCCACCCGAGTGGGAGATGGAGGCTGGTGTTCAGGAAGGCAGTCTTCGTGCTCGGGAGAGAATTAGGGGCGAGTGGCATGGGATTTTGGACACATCAGGATTTGAAGTGTATCTAGAAAGAAGAAACAGGTAGAAACTCAAAGTGGATTCTTAAAGAATCTCAGTATTGACATGCACACATCAGAGGATGGACACTGGGAGACCAAGAGAGATGTTTAAGGCCGTTGAAGCGGGGATTGTAGCTCAGTGGCAGAGTGCTTGCCTAGCAAGTATTAGTCCCTAGATTCGGTTCCCCAGACACTGAAGGAATGGATGAAGCGGTTGTTTTCGGTTTTTGAATGAAAATGCTGCTGTGGGTCTGAGAATGAGGAAAACTGCAAAAAGGTTGACTCGGCAGTGAAGAGTTCCCTGGGGACCACAAAGGGACCCCAGAAAGAGGGCTGCAGTGGGGAAGGAGGCATGGGAAGGGCCTTCTGAGGCAGCCGTAACAGGTTAGGAGCAAAGGTGAGGCCACTCCTGGCTAACTTGAAGTTCTTTGCCAGGCTAAGATTTTGTTTTCAAGTCTTTTTCTAAAATTGTTAATCCAGTAACAATTTATGGAGTGCATGCTGCCCGGTGTGGGGCAGAGCGATTGTCTCTGTCTCTGTCTTCATGGGGCTGTTTGTCTAGTATTAGGGAGTGAAACAGCAAATTAAACAACAGAAAGTGTGAAAATGCTTAGCAGGTGCCCAACATTTAGGTGAGAACCTATTTTCATTTTCAATTTGATAAGCATAAATGAGAGCGAAAGGGTACGGAGCGCTCTGGTGACCAAGGGCTTCCTAGGTTTGGCTAGGGGCTTCTTTTCACTGTTGTGTTTTAAATAAGGTCTCACTCCGTAGCTCAGCCTGGTCCTTAACTCACAGCAGTCATCCTACAGTCTTCCAAGGGTGGAGACTGCAGGCATGTGCCACCTCACTGGGCCAAGGAAAGGCTTCTAAGAAGTTAATTGTGACCATGACATACGGGCGGGATCTGAAGACGCAGAGGCATGAACTCTTGGGATCAGGGAACATTTCAGATGGCTGGAACTTGCATGATAAAGAAACTGATTTTTAAAGTGAAAGTAATTATTGATAGGGGCCAGAAACAATTTAGCACCTCTCTGGTAGCAATCGAGTACCAGATCCATGATTTGTAAGGCTAACTACCAGAAGCAACACCCGTTCCTAAGAACAAGGGCCCAAGAGTCTTCCCCACCCCCATTCTGACTCATTGTGGAACTGATTTGGTTTTAGTACTTCATTTCCCTTGGTCAAACCAATACCATTTGAATGCACCTGCCTCCCTTCTGTCACCCCTGCCTGGCCCAGTGAGGGTGGCCATTGTGAAGGGCAGGGAGCACTTCCTAATTATGTTCCTGTGGCCAAGGCGCCACGTGAAGGCTTTTGGCGGTCTCACTCAAATGAAGTGGGGGCCGGCTGACTGCTCCGCCACATGTGGAGGGCAGCTTGGCTTAGTCCTCCCGGTGAACCCCTAGTTTGGTTTTGAGGTTGCAAATTTCAGATGCTGGTGGCTATTCTTAAAAAAGGCCAAAGAGCCGGAGGGGTGCTGAAGTGAAGTTCCACCTGAGAAAGGGCAGTCAGGACTTGACCACAGTCCACTGTCCCCGTTGTCCTGCATCCTGTCAATCCTAATTTCTCCTTTCCAGCCAAGTAGTTGGCCTTGAGATCATGTGGCCTTGCAGGAAAGAGAGAGAGAGAGAGAGAGAGAGAGAGAGAGAGAGAGAGGAAGGAAGGAAGGAAGGAAGGAAGGAAGGAAGGAAGGAAAGAAGGAAGGAGAAACTAAAAGGGAATAAAAAGGTAGCGGGCATCACCATGCACCTGGAAAGGTCACAATAAAGCCATGTGCCCAAGGACTCCTGCTTCACTAAGCAGTGAACCACCTTGTTTAAGGGCACAAGATCTTGGCTACTCTCAACAGTCACATCTGCATGGTGCCCAATAAGACACAGAACCCTTAAGTGTATTAAAACAACGTTGTTCCTAAGGGCTACAATATAGCGGGGTCAATACTCCAAACCGAAATTAAGAGTTTTCACCTATCGAATGTTCTTGGTCTCCAGAGCACAGAGGGAGAAAATGTTGGTGCTGGTAATGGCGGTGATGGCAGAGAGGATGGGAATGTGTGGGGAGTCATTCTGCATACTACAAAGGACAGAGACGCTCCTAAACTCACTTTCTCTCAAAAGCATGTCTGAGATCCCAGGTGTCATCCGGGTACCTGCAAAGGAACAATTACTGCATCGAGTAAGGTTAAACAAGTCAGACTTGTTGTTTAGAGCTGAGCATAGTGGAAGCTCAGAGTTTTGCATTGTGGTCTTGTCCTTACCAGCTGGGTGACCTTGGACAAGCCATTTCACTCCTTTGAGCTTTAGTGTCTTCATATGTAAAACTGTGTTAATAATAACTGTCTCAGAAGGTTATTGTAGGGGGTGTAATGATTTCATGTAAATAAAAAGGGACACTGTAAACTCTGAAGCATTATGCAAATATTAATTACTATCTATACAAGGACGGGCTATCTGCAAGAATGAATGCCAGGGCTGAAAGGCAATGTGTGCTTAGCCTGAGAGAGCATTTAATTTTGAGTCAGAAGACACGGGTTCTATTTTAGTCGTGCATGTCAGGTGGCAGAGGAGAGTGACTTTTAATAGGCAAACACAACCAGTGGTGCACTTGCCAACACCAAACAACTGCCACCATCTGCCTGTCACCTTAGCACCTGTGATAGGCTGAATGATGGCCCCAGAGATGCCCACGACCTAATCTCCAGAGCTCTAAATGCATGCTACCCCCCTTCCCAGATAGGATTAAATTGAGAATTGTGAGGTGGAAGATCATCATAGATCTTCCAGAAGGGACCGCGGGAGCACCGGGATGTTTAGAACTAAGGTGAGGGGAGAGTTGAGGCTGATGCCATGCAGAGAGATCTGAGCAATGGACTTTAAAAACTGAGGAAGAGGCTCAAATCAAAGAGGAGAGACTGAAGAGACAAGGAAAAAGAATCCTTAGATTTAATGTAGAGTCCAGAGGCTTCTAGAACCTTAGGAAGATAATTTGTGCTGTTTGAAACCACAGCGTTTGCGCACTTCCTTAGAGCAGCAATCAGAAACTCACACAACAGCCCCTTCTCATGGCCCTCAGTTCCAAACACACTGACTCTGGTTTTCTTCTAACCCTTATCCAGCTACTACAGGGGCTGATGGGCTGTGTGCTCTCCGCTCCACACGCTCAGTCCTTTGGCGGGCTAGTATGGAGCTGCTCTTGCTGTTTGTACAGGGCTCACACATTACCAGGATTTATGACTGAATAGATTCCTCTGTTTCATGTCTCCAGTTGCTGGAGCTCTTTGTGGTGTTTTCGGGCTGAGGAAATGAGACTTCATGCCTCTGGATGAGTTATTGAGACTCCTGAGCTCTATTTTCTTATCTGTCATTTGGAGATAAACCGTGTTTCTATGCCTAATTCATAGGGTGGAGCCTTAAAAGAAATGATGGCAAAGAAAGTCATGTGACACAAATGTGGACCACTGCTATTATCATTTTCATCATTACCTAAAATTTTAAATATATTTTTAAATGTGTGTGTGTGTGTGTGTGTGTGTGTGTGTGTGCGCGCGCGCGCAAGAGCATGCTAGTGCCTTTGGAGGTCAAAGGGCTTCAACTCTCTTGGAGCTGGAGTTACAGGTAGCTGTGAGTCATTGTGAGTGATGGGAGCCAAACTCAGCTGCACTGTAAGAGTGACAAAAGCTCTTAACGGGTAACATGAGTCCTCCAGCCCCAATCACCATTATGTTAAGCAGGAAGACTCTTCCAGCTTGAATTTTTCCAACATATCTTGTGATAATTAGAAAGTGCTCTGATTTTAAACAAGTGAAAATCTTTTCCAAGACCACTTTCCACATGAACATTGGATTTTAATAATAAAATATAGACCACCACCCCCAAATATGCGAACCTTATGCTGTCAGTACGCAAAACAATTGCATATTTAATGCTGCCCGTTTGAAATTGTTAAAGCATGGCACATTTCACTCATGGAACAACAACAAAAAATTAGCAGAAATGACACACGCTGATGAGTAACAAGTTCATTCAAAAAGGAGCCTTAAAAATACCTTTGGCCACAAGATTGCCGAGAGCAGAGTGTTATCCGTGCAAGCCTGTCCTTGCTGCATCTTGTCATTAGGAATGAACATTTCACCAGTGTGTGGTTCTTTACCATCCGTTTAGACCAGAATTTACCTAAAACTCAACTTTAGCCCTTAGAAGAGCCAATGACTTTGACTTCACTAATCAGGAAATAAAATCAACAATTACCTTCTAAATTTGATCAAAGAAGTAACAATTTTAAAAAAGCAAAGAGAAAGGGCTGTGGGTGGTAGGGAGCAAGAGAACATTTATCAATCACTTAGTTTGAAATTATTTGTGTTTAAAACAACGCTGATGGTGTCTGGTACACCGGCTCAGTGTTGAGTTCACATTGCTCTTGCTAAGGACCTGAGTATGGTTCCCAGAACCCGTGTCAGGTGGCTCACAAGCTTTCTCTAAGCTACCTAATTAATTCTCACTTTAGTCCCATCATTTGGCTATTAATCCCCATTTTAGAGGAAGCTGATATCAGAGACATTAGCTGTCTAGGAGATCCCAGCACCGGGTGTCCTACCTGACTTTGAAGATTACTTTTAGTTGATTCTTTTCAAAAAGAAGGACAATGAAAGAGTGCTTGTCATTTGTCCTGGAGTCATACATTCTTGTATACTCTGGGTTCTAAAATTAAGGTTATTAAACAACTGGTCTTGACTCTACTCTTTGAAACTGTTCCCAAAGTTCTCGATGTTCATAAGTCTATGAAAACCCAATGGAAGAGGGTGGCCATCCTTAGACCCAGGTTTGGTGCTCTGGGCTGCTTTCCCCAGTGAAGTTCATGGCTTCGTTGGAGCTGAAGTCCCTCCTGTACTCTTTGCCTGGATTTGTTTTGTGGTGACCAACATCCACTGGGACTTGTGAGGAGAAACTTTGCTAGCAGTAAAAAGGAAAACAAAGTTTGTCTTTGGATCAAAGTACCAGAGGTCAGGAGCTTGCTTACCTGTTCCTCTCTGCGCAATGTGAGAGTCAGGAGTGGGGCTAGATGATGCCCCAGGTCTGCATTTCTCATTGCAGGGCATTCTGCTGATGGGCTTGCTTGAAAACTTGGATGTATGCGATTGGTAAAGAGGGGGTTCTAAATGTGGCTGACTGTGGTCTTCCGGAATCTGTGTTCCTGCTTACTCGAGAATAAGCTTTGGAGGTTTCTTTGATGGCCCAGCAAGATACGATGAAGCTGTGATAAAATGCATATTTACCAGGTAGATGGTGCTAGAGACAGGAAAGAGGATAGTTGAGCGCAAAAGGTAAAACTAGAGTAGAAGGGAAGAGAGAACGGATAAAGGAGAGAAGAAGCCAAGGTGAGCACTGACGATTCATGAGAGGGTCTAGTTGAGAGCCAGGGTCCAGAAAGCGAAAAGAGCTCCTGGCTTCTGTCAAGGAGGATGCCGCTTCTTGTGCTTCCGGGGGCTGCTCAACCTATCCTTGCCATTTTCCTAGGTGTACAGCTACCCCACAACATTGTAACAAAAACTACAAGGAGGCGGGGTATTTGAACTGTGTTGGTTGCTTTTCTCATCCTTGTCACCAAATATATAACGGGAGTATCCTAAGGGACACAGACTCAGGTTTAGGGGTATAGTTCATCTTGGCCTGGATGGTGTGGTGTTAGGAGCCTGTGGTTTCTTCTATCTGCACAGGTCAGGAGTGCAGGGAGCTTAGGCCAGGGCTGGCCTTTTACCCTTAGGCCCTGTCGTCTATTTGTCAGGGCCAGGGCAGGCCTTTCACCCTCAGGCCCTGTTCCTAAATTTCCATGTTTGTCAACTAGACCCTGTGTCCAAAAAGGTCCTACTACCTTACCACCTTTCAAAACAGCCACTGGCCCGTGACCAAATACAAAAGCCTATGGGGAACATGTTACATCTAAATCATACGGGGACATTCCCAGGGCAGTGTGGGATGTTGCACAGTGAAGTCATCATCGTTTGCTGTAGAGCCCCCATGAACTGTACTGTTAGCAGTCATTGTATTAATTATTATTATTGTTATTATTATTATTTTATGCCTTTGAGACAAGGCCTTGGGTTGTGCCGAAACTCACTATGTAGCCAAGGCTACCTCGACTCACTGACAATCCCTGTGTCGGCATCTAGGCAGCAAGTCTTGTTCTTTATCAGATGAGGGAGATAATGCCTCAGAGACTTTTGTAAGGGTTTTATTAGGTGGATGATAGAGCCGGGGTGAAATGCCGCTAGCAAAGGGAAGGAGGAAGGGGTATGGCTGGACAGTGACATGCCCTGCTGTGTGTCTGTGGTGTTGGAACAAAAGAAGGAGCAATGGGGTTGTTGTAAGACAAAACCACCCCGGCATAGACTAGCTCAGTCTATGGCCCTGGACTCTGAGGAGCTATACTGGGCATTTTTGGCTCAAGTAGCGCCAGCGATCACAGTGTCGAGATGCGGTAGAGTTGGCAAGAGAATACTGGAAGCTGGGGTGGGACTAGCAGTCAGGCATCTCCTGTGACCATTCATGAGGTCTCTCATGGTGGGTCACTGGGTCACCTCACAGCATGGAGCCTCAGGATGGGTGGACTGCTTACTTAGTGTCTTTGAACTACATGTACAAACATTGTAGAGGACAAGAAGGAGATGGCAATCACTTTCATGTCGTACCTTCAGAAATCACATGGGGTCACTTGCATTTAGAGGATGCTGAGGGAATTACCACTGTGCCCAAATCACTCAAAGGAGACCAAAACCCTGCCTTTTAGCCAGAGAAATACAACCACAACTTTCTAGGCAAACAGGTGGGGTGGGCGAAATTGTTTGCGCTATCTTCTGAAAAAACGATCTGCTCTAGGGAGGAGAGACTGGAACTATTAGAGGAAGATTGGGGCTGAAACCTTGTGAAGGGGCCCAGTTTTTTCTTACCAAAGATGCTAATTATCAAAGAGTCCCATATTGACACACAAGATCTCTTGTGAGGAGAAGATGAACCGAACATCAGCAACGTCCTACCATTTAACGAAGGAATGCCACAAACTGGCAATGGGGTGGGGGAGGCATACCAGGAAAGGGCCGAAGCTTCCGTAAAACCTTTTAAAGTGTGGACTCCCTACCCAGCTTTATTATCTGAGGGCATCTCCATGCTTTCTGGCCCACCCCTACCACACAGCCCACTTGACAGAAATCCAAGACCCCTTTCCACCTAACCATCTTTGGGTAGGGCTGTTTTAAACAACAGGGAATAGCAATTTATGTATGAGGCTACTCTTTACTTTAACCATTTTCGTGTTTCTCAGCTAAGGGCTTACCTTGTGCCAAGTCCCACACTTTCTTCTGGTACAGACAGATATCAGGGGGCAGGGGCTACTTGTGCTGTGAGAGGAAGGGAGTGAAACAAGGTTAGATGGGAATTGTGGCCTGAGGGTACAATCCAAGGCCCAGGTAGCTGGGCTGAAGAAACGTTAACAGAGGCGGCGTTGAAATCTGCTGTGTATCTGAACAGGCTTGAAACTGGCTTCCAATATGTGGCAGATAGAGTCCTGGAGCCAATGCATGAACAAAACAACTCCCCAAACTAACAAAGAAAGAGAAGAAAGAAAAGGGGGAAAAATGTTAATGCTCGGCACATGGTGGGCTCTCAGAAAAGTTGCTGCTGTTATTATTAGGATGGATTAAGACTTTTGATTATTTTACTTTTGTTTACTAGAGAGCTCAAGTAGGAGATCGTCCATCACAGGCTCCAGACTACTTGGGAGTATCTGAGTGAGCCACTATGCCCAGCAGTAGCTATCACCTGAAGGGTGACTTCCGGTGTGCAAATCACTTGTTTAATTGTCGTACCAGCCCTGTGATTTGGGAGGTGTGGTTAGGTCCCCGCTTAACATTCCCAACATTAATATTCAGGGTGGTCAAGTGGCTCACCTGGTGGGTCCTGGCTAGGAAGTGGCCATGTGGGCATTTTGAGCACCATCATACACCACAGCCACCCCTGTGATCCTGCCACGCTCTTTCTAAGTTTCCAAGTGACCTTGTGTGCACCTTCTGCATCCCACCATTCACTCTGGACTCTGATGTTTGTGCTTGCAAAGTGAGAAGACGGAATGAAATTAAGGTCCCTTTTGGGTCTCAAGGTCTCTGATGAAAAGCATATGTTCCAGCCTGGCTCCTGCTTGCTGTCCAGCTCTCTGCACAGCTTGGATTCAGAAGGGCCTAGATCTGACCCCGTTCCAGAAGCACAGGCCTGGGTTTGGCTTCCGTAGTTGCCTTTGAGTAGCTAGCAGGGCAGAATTCTCCTGAGGACCTGGATGCAATCTGGCCAACTCCCGATGGCCTCAGGTTCTCCTCTGACCTTGGTCTTCTGGCTATCTGAACTTTATTAACCACTCAGCAATTGTTACAATATCTCTCTGGTGACTGCTTCGATTTCTTACCCTCATGACAGGACTCTAACAACAGAGGACTGGGAGGCAGATGATCTCTGTAATCTTGTCCTCGATGCTGCCCTCCCATGCGGGGCAAGTCACGTCAAAACTGGGCTCTCTCAAGAGAGCTGTCTTGACCGGGGCATATGTGGAGTCATATGGCCTTTTGAGGGGAAAATGAGAGACCCGGGTCACATATGACCAAGATAAGAACATCATCCGATTTCTAGTAACGGTTGGGAAACTGTCCAGGGATGGTCCATTTCAAAAGCCATTTCAAACGGGAAGTATTGCTGCCTCTGCTCTGTGGCCTGCCATTGATTCTCCTCGGCTGTAATCTTGCTCCCAAGCCCTAACTTGTTGCCTGGCTTTACCCTGCAGAATTCAGGCAGACCCATCCCGCCTCTCTGTCCTCCCATCCACTTTGAGGAACTTTGTGTTGTTTTCATTTAAAAAAAATCCATATTTGTTCTTTTTACAAAGCATAGTTAGGTTAAATAGTTTTGATTCATGCCCATTTTATTTACTAGTTTAAGAAGAGAGATCATATGCATGTATATGTATATATACATATGTGCATATTGTACACGAATATGTGTATCTATGTATATATGTGTGCATATATGTATATATTCAAAAATGGGATTTGAAACTCTGTTTTTAAAGATATGAAATCTTCAAACAACCTCACTTTTTGTTTCTTCCATTCCTCCCTTCTTTTGTTTTAATGTAAATGTTTGCTTCCATTAGTTACTTAATTGAAAATTTTCCTCTTTATTTTTCAAACTCTCTAATCTACAACATCTTAGGGAGACCATTGAATGTAGTAAAGGCCTCCATGTAAGAATATACTTACAGAACATGAAGTATTTATTCTAAATCTAAAATCCCTGCCTTAGTAGTATAGTGCTGTCTTCAGAGATTCCTTGTGGTGCTAGGTCCCTGCTCAGAGCATGCTCTCTGGAGGGACTGTTAATGTTAAAAAGATTGTACTTCCATTCAGAGGAGGGAATCTCTTTGAAACTAGTGGCAAATCCACTTTCTGGTAATAAGGAGTGACGTGGTGCTTTGAGCTGACAGCTGTGTCTACAAGGTAGGAGATCTTAATGTATAGGCTTTGCTCGCTTGGCCTGTGAGTGAGGTTAATTCTAATACTTAACCAACATTAAAAATGAACGTGCACAGAGGTGTTTATGCTTTTTTTCTTTTATTGAAAATAGGAATTTTTAATACAATATATCTTGATTAGGGTTTCTCTTCCCCTACTACTCCTAGTTCCTGCCCACATCCCTCTCATCCATATCCCCTCCGTTTTGTCTCTTAATAGAAAACAAACAGGTATATAAGGGATAATAATAAAATAAAATATAATATAATAGGATAAAACAAAACCAAATCAGAATAGGGCAAAAAATAAACAATAAACAAACAGAAGGAAAAGATCCCAAGAAAAAGTACAAGAAAGAGATATAGGACCTAGAGACCCACTCATTTGCACACCCAGGAATTCCAAAAGACACAAAACCGGAAGTTATAAAATATATGTAAAAGACCTGTTAGATTAAAGATAAAATTTAAAAAGAAAGAAAAGAAGAAAAGGCCGTGATATGACCTTATGAGGCAAGGAACCTCTGAAGATACTGTTGAGTTCATTCTGTGTTGGCCGTCTACTGCTGGACAGGCAGCAAGCCCTTAAGAGTAGCTTGTTACTCCTATGAGACTACTTTGAAAAAAAGTAAAATTTCATTTGCAAGTGGCTATCAGTTGGAGATAGCTTCTGGGTGAGGGATGGGGCACGTGTCACTTCTTTCCGTTCTAGGACCCCATCTGGTACAGAGCTGTGCAGGTCCTGTGTGTGCTGCCTCAGTCACCGTGAGTCCATATGCCCATCAAACAAGCTCTTTAGAGAGGGCCATATTTCCTTGGTGTCCTCCATCCCATCTGGCTCTTACATGCCCTCTGCCTCTTCTTCCATGGGTTTGCTTGAAGCCTGAGGGAAAGACTTTGATGCAGACATCCCATGTGGGACGGAGTGTCCCAAGGTCTCTCGCTCTCTGCGTCATGTCTGATGGTGGGTCCTTGTATTTGTTCCCATCTGCTGAAGGAGAAAGGGTCTCTGATGACGGCTGAGCATGGGTATTGATCAGACCTGTTTTGGTTTCAATTTAATAGGGAAAGGGAAGACGACTCTCTGACCCATGTACCACTTTCAGAATGTGTTCAGACTCCAACGCTGCCAATTGTCTCAGGGGTAAAGAAGAGGTCAAGTGTGACAGCACTTGCACAGGTCAGCCCAAGGTTCCAGGACAATGTGGGAGAGACGACTCCAGCCACATAGGCAATGGCTCTAATCACAGCTAGGCTACCACCTCACGTCTGCTTCCTCACCTGTCAGACTCGGGAAACAGGAGGCTCTGTGGAACACAAATCAAATTTCTGTTTGAAAAACACCCTTTGGTATCATTTAGTGTCTGCTTGTTTTACGTAGGTTGGAGACTGGGTGCCAGAGATGGGGAGTTAGTACCTTGCCCAGGTTCGCTTCTAGAATCTGAGAGGTCCCTCTCATATCCAGTTCCTGGTTTCTCTTCTAGCTGCTTCCTAAGGTTCTTCCCTTCACACTAAAGATGGGCTCCCTCCCAGCTGCGCCACGGACCTATTCTTGTATTGGTCACTGGAGGCTCTTCAGTTCTCTTGATGGCATGCTGGGCACAGCTTCTTCCTTCTCTATGGCTTGTCAACTTCAAGCAAAGCTGAACAAATGATCTGCACTGCCAGGCTCGCAGAGAGCACACTATACGATGTGTTTGAGCGCTCAAGGTCAAGTCAGGCTGCGTCTTTAGGCAGACTATTAGGCAAGGGCAAGATCAGCTTGGCGAGTTGACATCGTAAGTGGGAACAAACCTCACCCTCCACTGAGCTTCAGTTTCCTTATATTTAAAACAAGTCTGTTGGCTGCGCTGATCCCTAAGGCACTGTTCAGCTGCATGTTCTGTTGCAGAGTGTTTCCTAATCTTTCTATTCCTGGGGGAGTTTTAGTTAGAACCTAGGGGGATGTTCTTTACCACAGGAAACCAAGGAATGTCTGTCAGCTTTGGGATTACAAAACAAATTTAAGAATATATTTTTTGGTCCTGCACTTCATGCTCCTTTTTTCTAAGTTCCACACCAAATGCTCACAGCCTAACTGTATTTCAGTTTTTTGCTGTGTAGCGATATGGATGGGGGAGCAGGAGTGACCCCTGCTTTATAGACTGCCTGTGCTTTATGAGAACGCTTCTGTGTTTGCCCATGTTGGGGGACGCATGATTAGAACCTCAGTTTCATAGACCTTGATCCTATTAGCCAAGTATTTATCTACCAGGGAGCTCAGACGTGTATATAAGTAACTTAAAGCATGTGGCATTTCATGGCGAGGAAAAGCGTCCTACAGGGGAAAGAGAGAGCCTGCTACGGGTATTGTGAAAGCGTTCTTAAAGAGGGGGGAAATAACATAAACAAGAGTAGAAAAAGGACACCATGTGAGGTCAAGTGAACGGGTGTTTGTCTGGCTTGGGCACAGTGCTGTAAAGAGGTCATATTGCAGAAGACTAATTACATGCAAATGTCATCTTTTCCTGACTGGTATATAAGTTTTGTTTGTAGAAATATTTGTTCAACTCATCATTAGTTGCTTATTGGGACTGACACAAAAGGCATCTCTCAAAACCCATTGATGCATAAATGGGCTTTATAATGAGTCACTTTCTCCCAAACTTTCAATATGCTGTGTAGACATAAACTTATCACACACTCTTGGGTGTAAGGTCAAACATGACACTTATTTTATTGACTGTCACAGATGTGAAGGACTGTCACTCAGCTCTGAAACTGGAGATAAGTTATCTCTCACCTGGGGAAAGACGAGGTGTGGCCATCAGCTCCTAATAGCTAAGTTGTAACACATATGTGACATGAACATGATGCTGAATTCCCTAACTGATAAAGAGATAAGCACATCAGCCGCAGATCTTAGTAATGGTCCACAAGACTACTCCAACAGACAACAGACAACAGTTTCTGGGAATTGCTCCTGCCCATCCCCTAAAAACAATGTGCTGGCAATTGGGTTTGTAACTCTTCTTGTTATTACAATGAAACACCCAACAAAAGCCATTTACGCAAGGAAGGGCTTATTTTGGTTCACGGTTTGAGGGCTATGGTCGATTGTGGTGGGGAAGTTGCGGAGGGAGGCATGGGAGGCAGCTGGTCACATTTCACCCACAGCCAGGAAGCAGAAAGATGAATGCCAGTGCTCAGACCAGGGTCTCAGACTATGAAATGATGCCGCCCACATTTAAAACGCACGCAACTTGTTCAATTAATTTAATCTAGATACTTTCTCATAGGCATAGCTGGAGGCTTGTCTCATAGGGGATATCACATCCTGTCAGGTTGAAATCAGTGTCAACCATCACAACAAAGATGTGTCCAGATTGTGACAGTATGGGTAAAAAAGGAATCTAGACGTTTTTCTGTATCTGGATTCCGGTTACAGTTAACGCAACAATGCTTATGCTAAATTTTCATAGACCTAAACAGAGATGCACAGATGAGTACAAGCAAAATAAAGAAATTTAAATAACATCGATTGTATCGTGCAGGCATGGTGGGACATGCCTTGTAGTTTCATCACTCAGGAAGCTGAAACAGGAATATTGCGGCAAATTTGAGGTTAGCTTAGGCTATACAGTGAATCTGATGTTAATCTGGACCACATACCAAGACCTTGGTGTGATATAGCACTACACAGCCACAAGATGTTAGCATTGGGGAAGACTAGATCAATGATAGGTAAGGTTGCCTCTGTTTCCACTTACACCTGAATTAAGGCTACAGTCACCATGATACATTTTTTTTAAGAGGAGGGGAAATCAGATGGGTTCACTAGTGAATTTATAAAGAAAAAAAATTATGTCAATTCCCTTTCAGAGGATAGTAAAACAGGAAATACTTCCCAATGCATTCACTGAGGCCACCATTACCATAATACCAAAGCCAGACAGTCAATACAAATAAAGATGAATTCTGCAGGCCAGCATCGCTGATGAACACAGAGGCAAAAACTCTTGAGCAAAATAACAGTTGAATCAAGCAATGCTTTAAAAGAATTATACACATTGAGCTGGGGAGATGGCTCGGTGAGTAAGAGCATTTGCTCTGTAAGCATGAGGACCTCAGTCTGCCTCTTAGCACCCCAAAGTGAGCCCCACCAGACATGGCTACCTAAGATTGTCATTAGCCCAGGGAGGTAGAGACACAAAGAGCCTGGGAGCTCACAGGCCAGTCAGTCTGGCTACGAAAGGTGAAATTAGGGTTCAATAAGAGACCCTGACTCAAGAGGGTAAGATGAGAAATGATAGAGGAAGACACTGACATCCCCTTCTGGCCTCCACAAGTGTGCACATAGGCGCGCGCGCGCGCACACACACACACACACACACACACACACACACACACCAGTCAAACAATAATTATGAACCACAGTCAAGCGGAGCTTATCCTAAGTGTATAAAGAAAAGGTAGTTTGACACTCTCAAACCAATTAATGAAACCATGTGGTGATAAGTTAAAAAATGAACAATACAGGAACAGATTAATAATACAGGAAAGGTATTTGAGAAAAATCTAATACCCGTTCATGATCGACAAAATAATACATAATCCTGGTTGATACCTGGCATCATCTCTTTGTCAAAACCCAGAGAACATACAGCTCCTACAGTGAACACTAATGCAAACTGGAAGATTTGAGTGATAATACTGTGTCATTGACTGTAGGGCCACCACCTAGAAATGTTCCTCTGGGGTGTAGGTCATCAATAGTAGGGGGTTTGTGCATGTGTAGGGACAGGCTATATGGAAACCCATTTGTGTCATTCTTACCTAAAACCGCTGCAAAAAAAAAAAAAAGTTCATGACAATAACAATTAGTAAGTAGCATAAAAAGCAAGGACCACTATAAGCAGTGGTTCTTAGAGTGTCGTCCTGGAACCCCTGTGGCTCTCTGGAACCCTGTCTATAGAGCAGAGCTAATTTCACAACAGGGATTTCATAATGACCCCAGCACACTACGCTACTTGTTTCTCTCACACTCATTTAATCACGAATGTGGATGGAGTTTTCCAAAGGCGACATGACATGTGATGTTGCAACAGGAGGGCATGTGGCAGCAGCTAGGACAGTTCAGCTGTCCCCAGTTAGGCAAGACCCTAGAGAGATTTTGAAAAAAAAAAAAAAAACTTAAACAGTAGTTGTCTTTCTCACTGCATCTGTTTTGGTGAAGAAAAGAGTTTTGTTTTGTTTTAATATTCCGTTTTAACGTGTCATGAGTTTATTATTATTTTAAATAAGAGATCATATTTTCTTTATTAAAAAAAGGAATGTGGCAGTTTTGCTCCTTTGTGTAAGAGATTAACACACAGGAGTTACAAAGGTGCCAGTATGGATTATCACATCTGAATGAGTGAGTGGAGGGAGCTCAGAAGTTGGGAGCCTTCCTCACAAGAGTAAGCAGAGGCTCCTCCTTAGGGGGAGGGGCACCTGATTGGAGGATCTAAATCTGTGGAGTTTGCTAAGGATGGAGAAGACGCTGAGCAGAGTGTGCAGATACCATACAAGTCCAGTCAGCTGTAAAGCGAAGCCCAGGGCACAGAAAGTGGAAGCTTAAGCTGGCAAATAGGATGGGTCAAAAGTGTGTGTGTGTGTGTGTGTGTGTGTGTGTGTGTGTGTAGGGTGGGGATGGGACTGACAGACCCAAGTCCAGTTCAATAAGAGAGATTGTTCTGTTGCTGCATTGCTGTTCCAAATCAGGTTTATATAGTTATAAATTATCTACAATAATTGCCTCCCATTTTTATCATCTAATTCTATGAGTTTTGACATCTATGAATATAGATGTCTAGACAATCACAATCAAAGCATAGAACAGTTTGATGAAAAGAAAAATTATTTTTGATCCTTTTTCATCAATGCCTCTCCTATCCCAAAATCCTGGTAGCTGTTAGGAATATTTCCTAATGTGAGCTCCCCGCCAACACAAAATTCCCAATCAAGCCGAATCAAACAAGCCAAATTAAGAAATATCAAGGTTTAATGGAAGTTCTGCGCTCTTGGGTGGGCCCAAGAAGGGAACCGGGAAGCCACAGGAACGCGACCACCGGGAGGAAGAAAAAGGGACCACGTGTTCCTCTTTCAGAAGATCACTTAAATACCTTGGGGAAGGGTCCTGACCCCACCCCCAGGGAGGGCTCAGGATCTGGCCTGCTGGGATTTGGAGTCCAGACCAGGCCTGGGGGCTGGAGCCTATGCTCCCAACCTGACATTCCAGACTCTCGAATATAGGGATGATAGAAAATTGGAATGGTAATTATGACAAACATCTAGGCTCTCTTTGGAAAAAGGGCATAGAATCAAATCTGGCTACTTCCTGTGGGCACGGGGCAACATGGGGAAGGGGAGAGCTAGGTGTCCATGTTTGGCGAGGGTGTGGCTGGAAAGGCATCTCATGTTCTGTCATCCTGGAGATGGCAGGTATCTGTTTCTTGGGGGAGGTGAGAAGGCAGGTGTCTAGGAAAAAAAATTGCTATCACTAAAGATAAGTGCGCCAGGATGAGGAGCAGGTAGGCCCTTTATTGTGGCATCCTGGAAAACCAGAGGGTGGAAGGTCTTGTCTGCTGGACAGACCAAGTGTCCTGAGTAGGCACCCTCTTGAGCCTGGAGAGGTGGTACCAGCATGGGTGTCCCAAGAGCTTGGCAGCCGAGGGGGTGGTGAGGATTACTGTGTGAGGTCCTGTCCATCGAGGTTCGAGAGACCTAGGAGTTAACTGTTTGAGGAGTACTCTGTCCCCTGGGGAGAGCAGGGCAGGTTTAGGGGCATTAGGGTCCACTGGTGTGGTGGCAGGAAGACAACTGTCAGCGTGTGAATGGAGAAGGGACCTTGAAAGAGAGAGGTAGGATAGGTACCCTCCAGTGGAGGAGTTTGAACTGGGAGGTGATAGTTAAGGAGAAAGGGCCTGCCATAAAGCAACTCAAAAGGGCTCAGGCTTGTAGGGGAACGTGGGGGTGGCCCTGAGGCGAGGGCCAAAATAACCTGAGTTCAATGGAGATTAGTTGTTTGATGAGTCCCATTGTCTAGGAGATGTTGAGAGCTTCTGACAGGAACTCCATGATCCTGAGTCATCATATCTGCTGTTTTCCTGGAGACTGGAAATGCTTCTATCCATCCTGTAAAAGTGTCCAGAAATGTTAAGCGATAACAGAGTTTTTTTGAATAGGTATATGGGTGAAATTAACCTGTCAATCTTTGCCTGGATGGTGTCCACGAAGATGGTGTATGTGGAGAGCTCCTTGTGGGTTGGCCTGGGCACATGTCTGGCAGGAGGAGTGAACCTGTAAAATAGAATCTTGGAGGAGGGGAGGGGCCAGTGGGTGATGCTGTGAGACACTGGCTATTAAAGGGGGGAAGGGGGCGAGAGCACAAAGACCAAAAACCATGGACATATATATGTAAGTCGATCAGACAGGCTCAATTTAAAAAGATTTTTGTAAGAGGCATTATAGGGGCAACAGCGGACCTGGCTTTGAATTGTAAGTGCCCATTTTAGAGTCTATGCCCAACCATGTGGCCTAAGTCCATTTCAGCATGTCTGCCAAGATGGCTTTTAGGTCCAAAAAGGGGGCGCAGAGATTGAGTGCCTGGTGTCCCGAAGCAAACAGATCTCTGCCTCAGCCAAGCCCGATCCTGTGGGATTGACTGCTTCCTGGGACTCGGATTCCTGGTGTGAGCTCATGACTTCAGCAGGAATCCGAAAATGACAAAAATAAGTACAAATGGGTCCCCTTAAGACCCTATAGCATAGACAAGAAAAGGGACTCACCAAGAAGCAGCCGCTGTAGCCCAGAAGCCGGTTTTAAGCATGGCATAGGGAACTTGAACTGTAGACTAGGGGCCTTTCAACACGTGGCCTGCTGCGTGGAAAGGGGCTGCTCTATCTCGGTGGGACCTCCAAAATGTTAGGAATATTTCCTAATGAGAGCTCCCCGCCAACACAAAATTCCCAATCAAGCCGAATAAGCCAAATTAAGAAATATCCAGGTTTAATGGAAGTTCTGCGCTCTTGGGTGGGCCCGAGAGGGGAACCAGGAAGCCATGGGAACACGACCACCGGGAGGAAGAAAAAGGGACCACGTGTTCCTCTTTCGGAAGATCACTTAAATACCTTGGGGAAGGGTCCTGACCCCACCCCACCCCCGGGAGGGCTCAGGATCTGGCCTGCTGGGGTTTGGAGTCCAGACCAGGCCTGGGAGCTGGAGCCTAAGCTTCCAACCTGACAGTAGCCAGTGCTGTATTTTTTTTTCTTTTTAACGGTCCCAAATTGCTGCGTGATATTGCTCTTGTACCCTGTAAAGATTTATCAATTGTATTAGTTTAATAAAACGCTGATTGGCCAGTAGCCAGGCAGAAAGTACTGGTAGAGCGACCAGACTAGGAGAATTCTGGGAAGAGGAAAGGCTCAGACACAGTTGCCACCCAGATGCAGAGGAAACAAGATGAGAATACTGCACTGATAAAAGGTACCAAGCCAAGTAGCTAATACAGGCAAGAATTATAAGTTAATTTAAGTTGTAAGAGCTAGTTAATAATAGGCCTGAGCTAATAGGTCAAACAGTTTATTGTTAATATAAGCCTCTGTGTGTTCCTTTGGGACTGAACAGCTAAGGGGCCGGGTAGAACAGAAACTTCTGTTTATACTGCAGAAGTGGAATGAATCATAGAATCACTTTTTAGAATTGTTTTCTCTACTTATAATTCACTGGAAATTCATGTCCACAGATTTTATTTATTTACTTATTTTTGCCAAAGATGAGTTCATTGTATGGATTTTCTAGTGCTTTAGTCATCCACCAATTGATGGGCATGTAAGTTGTTTCCAGTGTTAGGTGATCATGAATAATATTTTATACATATTAATTTCTGGGAATTTTGGTGAACATGGGTTGGGGGATTAGTGTTACTTGAAGGGAGGGTGGTAGATATGGTCCAGGAAGACAGCTGAATTGTCTCAGCTTAAACAGTGTGCCTGCCCTTGGTATATTACGATTGTAGGTAACTTAATGGCTGGTGCTGCAGGATTTCTAAAATCAATTATTTTAGAGTTAATCTGACTAATAAGGGATGTGAAACTAGCAACTTAGGCAAATTAGTCTAGGCATCAGAGCTTCCCTTCAGGAGGCAGGAAACCAGCAGGACAGACTACACAGACAAACAAACAAGATCCCTGTGGAAATTGAAGAGCAACCCTGGCTCTTTCTCTCCACCCCTGTCATGGTGGTGAGTCAAGATTATAGTTGATGCAGCAAAACATCCAGACCCAAAAAGTGATCACCAAGGACTGATGACAAACTGCCCCATCACCAAAGATCTCACGTGTTAACTGTTCTCTAGAATCCACTGAACACATCTTATATGCATTGTCATCTGAGTAGCAGTTCATCAGAGAAAGGAAACATCTTTTATTGGTGGAGGCTCTGTCTATAAGTTGGAGAACAGAGATTTCTGTCAGGACCCTCTGAGAGTCGAATCCCATGTGGCAGTGCACGAATCATCCAAACAGACTATAACTTGCCCTGATGCCATCCGTCGTGAATGGGTTTTCTGGGAACGTGGGAAATGTGATAGAATTCCATGCATATAGAAACCCTGTTCTTCCCAGAGCATGTTCTGAGGACCCTCTGTATTCAAAGAAGCTGAACATCCCACCATCCTACTAACTGCAAATGCCAGGGTCCTGTCCTGAGTGGTTACTCTATGGGTCGAGCCTTACAGATGCTCACTTTCTAAGTTTTTGTATTCCTGGGGTAGGAGAGAAACTGAAAATTTTAAATTTATTATTTTTAATTAAAATGTAATTACATCATCCTTGCTGTTTCTACCCTCAAACCTGAAGTTTTTGAGGTTTGTTCAAACCAAGACAGTGATAGACTCTTTGGGATAAAAAAGTTCATCCAGTTATCTGACACAGTCCCTCCCAAGGTTACTGTTTCCCCACCCCCTCAAAACCTAAGTATTTCCTGTATTCTATAATGGCTGAATTACTTTCTTAGCTTCCATTCAAACCTCATCTCTCTGGAGCCCTTCTTGGTCAGAGACTTTTAAAAAGTCCTTCCTGTGGCCCTGTAAGTCCCCTCCACCTCTATTGGAGCCATTTGTCAAAACACTCTCACTTACTCTTGTTGCTTCCTTGACTTGTGTTTGCTTAAGATCAATAATTCGGCTGTCTTCATTCCCTGCACCTTCATTTCTTTAAACAGTGCCCAGCTTGTACCAAGTACCCAATAAACAGTGTTTAGCTGACAGTGACTCACTCGCTTCCCAAGCAGCCTGTTCCATTTGTCATTTGTAAATGGTTCTAACAGAGCCGTCCTTGTTGTCTTCCTCCTCCTCCTCATTTTCTCATTCTCCCCTTCTTCCTCTTCTTCCTCCTCCCTCCTTTTTCTTTCTTTCTTTTTCTTTCCTTGCTTTTTTTTTGAGACAGTTGGGTCTTGAACTTACTGAAGACAAATATAAAAATAAACTCTTGAACCTGCAGGTACCGTATCTTAAGTGCCAGGATGTCTGTGTGTTCCATCACCTGGAGGTGAAAAGTCTTCTCTGCAGTAAACCAAATCAGGTCCAGATGATGCTTCGCCAGCCTCTTGGTGGTAGTAACTGGGACCTTTGCAGGTCCCCACACTCATATTCAACCTGTACGTTTGAAAAAAGCTGTCATGGGCCTATTTGAATCTTCTAATTTCCCAGTGAAATTCTACCTGTTTCTTTTCTTTGTCTGAATTAATGTTTATTTTATCTATGTAATTAAGGCAAGAGAAACTACATTACAAATGCCACCAGGAATATGGTAATTGGCAAAATGAGCTGGAATTGGGAGGCCTATCACGAATCATCCACAGTGACTTCACTAAATGATTTCTATTGGTAATTTCTTAACTTTTCTTTATCTAAGCACTGAGTACACCTGTGATTCCGAGGCGCTTGATGGGTGAGATTTTTAGCTGCACGATGCCTCTCCCAGGGATCACAGATGTGTATTTTTCGTAGCTGGGACTTCTTGCTGGCTTAACAATGGCCTAATGAAAAAGATGTGTGAGGCACAGGAGAGACGCTCTCAACTCTGGCTTCATACTTTCGTATTGGCAATGCACCAAGCAACGTAGATGGCTCAGCAAACAGCCAGTAACTACAACAAACAACACAAGCTTACTCGGCTTTGTGCATCGGGTTTCCCAGGCCAAAGCAGCACCACCAACAAAAATCCAGGTGCACATTTTAAGATAGTCCCAAACTAAGGTTATTCTACTTCAAAACTGTTTGATCGTTTATCCAAAAACCACTGGTATAGTCACCCCACGATCAGTTCCTCAGTAAAAAAGCTGAGGGTGTAGAGTTTGCTCTGAAAACTGATATTCCCTCCACAGGCCAGAATGTTTATCTGAACATTTGATTATTCACATGGTGTAAAGGATAAACAAGATGACAAGATGCCAGGACACACTGGAGACACTACTCACTCGGTCTGAGACAGTCATGAAGGGTGGTACGGGACAAAACACTGGAACCCACCTTAGTAGTATTGCGCAGACACAACACTTAAAAAGATGAGCAACCAGAGTAGTTATCATAATGAAAAAAGTCACCAACAAATAAGCAGAGGAGTCCCTTTAAATATTATTACAGGTATTTGTTTTTGTTATTTGACTGAACTCTTACTATGAATCTCATGAAGTCCCTGTATCCACCAAGTACCCGGACAGAAACAAACATGAATAAAGAGACACGGTGTTTGAGGCTCACACACACTTAAGGAAGCGGAAGATGCAGATCGCTTGAAAAGGGCACGGGCTCCAGAGTGACAAGAGAATCTTAGTCTAGAGCCAGCTCAGGCTCTGTTTGCTTATCCAATATTTACTGAGCAAGGCAAACACAATCCCTCGGAACTCACAGACCGAACACTGTCAACAGGGGCTGTGAGCAGTCACTTCTCTTTCCCAGGGGATGTTTCACTATGAGCAAAGGGGCAGCTTTACTTTCACTAGTTCAGAAAGTAAGCCTCTTCTCTTACCACCTTCTCCCTCAGCAGATGAACCAAACCCAAAAAAGAAAGACGGGGGGTGGGGGTGGGGGGAACATGGACTAAGATTGAATCCACCTGTCTCAAAATTCTGGATTGGGCAATCAGCCCTGACCCACAGGAACTGAGCTTTCTTTTCCTTCCAATGACCTGTTGACAAGTAAGATTAAGGTGGGTGGGGTATGTTGTTGTTAGTGAAATTCCCAGGCAAGATGTACTAACATGTTGTCAAATGGCTGTTTCTGCCCCCAGTTATTAATATATGTAGATTCCAATAAGATTGCCTCCAATTCCACCATTTGCTCTGTATTCTTCCCTCCTTCTATTTTCATGTAATGTGTGTACTCCCCATCCCTTTCCCTTAAGGCCTCTCCCCCGCCTCATGCGTCCCTTTAGAAAACTCAGAAGCTAGGCTACACACAGGAGACAGGGCTACAGTGTTAGCTGCCTGAGCCTGGGTTAGCCTATTCAATACTTTCTAGTGCCTGTCATCTGCCTGCAAATTTAACAAGTTTCATTTTTCCTTTTTTTTTTTTAAAAAAAAGAGAAAAAGAGTTACTTATTTTTATTTCATGTGCATGTGTAGTTAGGGAGGCTGCTTGTTGGTTCCCAGCTGTTCAGCCCCGAAATAACTACACAGAAACTGTATTAATTAAATCACTGCTTGGCCCATTAGCTCTAGCTTCTTACTGACTAGCTCTTACATATTAATTTAACCCAGCTCTATTAATCTGTGTATTGCCATGAGGCAGTGGCTTACTGGGTCAAGTTCTGGCGCCTGTCTCCAGCGGCGCTACATGGCTTCTCTCTGATTCTGCCCTTCTTTCTCCCAGCATTCAGTTTAGTTTTTCCCACTTAGCCCTACTATACCCTATTAGGCCATGCCAGCTTCTTTATTAACCAATGGTATTAACAACATACAGAAGGGAATCCCACATCATGTATGAGTAATTTGCCTGCCTGTATGTATGTGTACCACAGTCATGTCCACTGCCTGAAGAAGTCAGAAGAGGGAGTCAAATCCCTTGACCTAGAGTTACAGATGGTTTTAAACCATCATATGGGTTCTGGAGAAGGATCCTAAGTTCTCTATAAGTGTTCTTGTATATACATTGTGCATTTATACAATTTATACACAATAAAATATACATACATTTGATGAACATCTAGACTGATTCCATTTCTTTCCTAATTTTTATTTTTCTCTCTCCTGTCTCTGTCTCTGTCTTGTCTGTCTGTCTCTCTCTCTCTCTCTTTCTCTCTCTCTCTCTCTGTGTACACAGGGAATTGATCTCAAAGTTTTGTCTAAAAAAGCACTGTACAACTGAACTACACTCCAGCTTTAATCACAAATCTTGAATATAAACCTGTTCTCTTTTAATTATAAACTATCATGGATATACTGCTGTGTTATCCTGTTAAACTGAAGAAAATTACTTTGCAAAGAAAAAGTATTTATTTAGCTCACAGTTCACAGTTCTGGATGTTCAAATGTCTATATATGACTCTAAAATTTTTGCTGGAAGAGCCTCAAGACAGAGAGAGGGGTGAGGGAGAGGAGGAGGGGAGAGAGAGAGAGAGAGGATCTTCTTACAACATCATTGATATTTATTCATGGGAACTCCACACCCATGATCTGATTTAGGTCTAACCATGTCCCAGAGGCCCACCACAAAACACAACAGTCAGGCTAAGAATCCATCATCTTCAAAATGGGGATTGAACACCGACATAGAAACGGAGGATTGACACATTCAACACACAATCGAACTAGATCAATTTCCTTGAAGAAAATTGGTTGGAATTTGCTGGTTGGAAAGGATGACAGAAGGAACATTTCAAGCACAGAACACAACATACTCAATGGCCAGAGGAGATACACATGTGCTGTGTTCAGGAGATGGCGACAAGTTTGCTTGGAATGGAGGACCATTCAGGAGAGAGGGACACATGGTTTGGGAAGACAGATGGGTTAGCATTGCTTGTGATCTTAACTGTTGCGTTTAAGAACCTGTTTTTGTTTGTTTGTATTAAATTGTATAGTTTAGGGCCAGGAAATGCTTTGAAAGATTGATTTGGGTATTTTGTATTTTGTAGGAGTAATTATACACACACACACACACACACACATATATATATATATATCTCATAAGTAATGTGCAGGTCCATGACCAGAAGCAAATACATACACTCAGCTGGCTACCCAAAGACAAAAATACAAAAAGGGTTCCACTGTCCACACTTGCTCCAGTTTAGTGTATGTGTATGTGTGTGTGTG
>PVIU01016217.1:0-45677 GCA_004026605.1 Ondatra zibethicus | reverse complement strand
CTAACCAGTGTCCATCTTGTGCTGGAGAAGCATGGCGTCTGCTCTACTGCCTTCTCTCTCACAGCATTCCCTTCTATCTACTCCGCCCACCTAAGGGCTGCCCTATCAAAAGGCCAAGGCAGTTTTCTTTATTCATTAATGGTAATCACAGCACACAGAGGGGACTCCCAAATCATCCCTGAGGACACTCCTACACCACCTATCTCTGTTTCTCTTTTAGACTGGATCGATCTCGTGTAGTCCAGGGTGGCCTTGAAATTACAGAGCTCCACCTGCCTCTGCCTCCCAAGTGCTGGGATTAATGGTGTGTGCTACCACTGCCTGATCTCTATGGCTAACTAATGGTTTAGCTCCTCACTCTGATCTTCAGGCAAGCTTTATTTGTTAGATAACACACATAAAAATAATCACCACACAAAGGTCATGTTTCTTTCAGATTTCCTTAGAGTCAAATGAAGGGGTCTTAATACCATGTTCAATGTCCTAGGGAAAAAAATTACTAGATGAAGAAGTTAAGGTGCCCATTTGGTCAATAATAAATTTTTGTGGGAAACAGGGAATTGGTTTATTCTCTTGCTAGAATTTGAACTATAATCTATGGGTTATAGAATGAATTGATATTTTTAGATGACGGAACCATCAGAAGCTGAGGCCTCAAAGGAGGTCCTTAGGCCATTGAAGACACCCCTTAAAGGAGATTATGGACCCCTATTTCTAGTTTTTGCTGTTGTTTTGCTTCATGGTTCAAGATGTGCCCCCTCGTTCCAACATGGATTCCTATTAATATCTATCATTTTCATTAGAGGCCAAGGGGACCCCCATGGGGAACTTAAAATCGTAGAAGCTGTATGAAAAATGAGCCTGGAGTCTTCATAAACAGCCTATGTCAGGGATCTCATCAGAGTAACATGAATGTGAACAATAAACCTTCCTCTCATGTTGCAAAATGAGGAGATGGATAGTAATGTGTGAAAGACATCAGGTGTTAAGAGTGTGCTGAAGTATGACTTAGAATGCTCTTACTCCATGCAAATGAATGAAATTTTACCCTTGGGGTGGGGTTGTGCTAGGGGATGTTTCTACACTTTTGAGATCATTGGCTATGGTTTTAGGTTGACAAGACAAATTAAGTTTTAGATTACAGGGATACAGTTCTTTTGGCTTTCTAATCAGTTAAAAGTTTATCAAGGCTTAGTGGCACATACTTTTAATCCAGGCAGAGGCAAGAGCAGGTGGGTCTCTGAGTTTGCAATTTGCTTTTCTTTTGTTGAAAATTTTTTTTTTCATACAACATATCCCAGTGACAGTTTTCCTTCCATCTATGACTCCTGGCTCTCTTCATCTTCTCTCCCATCCTGCTCCATCCCTTTTCTATCTCTCATTAGAAAACAAACAGGCTTCTAAGGGATAATAATAAAATAAGATAAAAGAAAAACAAGCACATTGAAATAGCTCAAAACAAACAAATGGAAGGAAAAGAGCCCTAGAAAAGGCAAAGAAACAGGTGTAGAGTCAGAGACTCATTACTGGTTTGCACATTCAGGAATCCTATAAAAACCAGAACCGAAAGCCTTAATATCTACATGAAGGATCTTCAGGTTAAAAATTTAAAATATATTTCTTTTTAAAAATAAGAAAGAAAAGGAAAAGGGAAAAAGCTTTGACAAAATATTATAAGACAAAGAATCTCCAAAGATGCCACTGAATTTGTCTTCTGTTGGTTTTCAAATGCTGTGCGTGCAGCTTACCCTTGAGAATAGTTTGTTCCCCCAGTGAGATTCCTTTGGAGAAAACTGAATTTTCATTTGTAAGTTTATCAGTTGGAGAGTGCTCCTGGGTTAGGGACAAGGGCATGTGTCCACATCTCATTTTAGCACTAATACACCATGGTGCAGTCCCTGTGCGTGCTGCCTCTGTCCCTGTGATTTCATATGTGTATCAGTTCTATTGTGCCTAGAAGGCCTTAATCGCTTGGTGTCCTCTGTCTCCTCTGCCTCTAACACTCCTTCTCCTCCATCCACAGAGTTCCCTGATCCTTGAGTGGGGGCGATTTGATAAAGACATCCTGTTTAGGGCTGAGTATTCTGAGGTCTCTCATTTTCTGCATATTGTCTGGCAATGGGTCTTGGTATTTTTTCCCATCTCCTGCAGGAGGAAGCATTTCTGAGAACAACCAAGCAAGGCACTGATCTATGAGTATAGCAGAATGTCATTAGGGGTCAGTTTATTGCTGTATATTTTTCTTAAGCATTTGGTTTTATCCTAGGTCCTTAGGCTATCTAGTCTCAAGTTCTTACTTGAGGGTTGGGCATGGGTTCCATCTCATGGAGTGAGCCTAAAGTCAAATCAGATATTGACTGGTGATTCACACATTGGACTATCATATGTTGCAGGTAGGACACCTTTGTAGATAGAAGGGTTTGTCACTGGGTTGGTGTTTACATTTTTTCTTTGCTAGTATGTGAAGTACCTTCTGGTACCAAGAACACTAGAACATAGGGATGAGGGCTGTAGGTAGACAGTGGGTCGACTTCTCCTTGTTCATTTAGTTGTGTAGGTGTTGTCTTCAGCAACAGCACCTGGCCATCAGCTTGTGGAGAACAACCTATATCCTTGGCAACAGTGTGAGTTGCTTAGGTTTTCCTGTGGAAACTCTTTGGCCAACAACTCAATTAGATGCAACCCAGTTCTGGGTACTTTGTTTGGTGACAAGAAATGTCTAGTTGGAGCCGACTCCCCTGGTAATTTTGCAATTTCATTTAGATAACCTTAATATGTGTATATATTTCAAGAAGCTATTACTGTGTTTGGTTTCCATATTACTCCTCAAATGGCTTTTAATTTTAGTTGTCTCTCCCCTTATTCCCTCCATCTGTAATTTGTTTTTTGAGAACATTATTTTCAGTTTAACATGTCAAGAAGGTGCTATGAAGATGTATGATGATTAGGCAAAATAATAATCTTGATATTTGGAAAGGACTAATCTACCTCTATATAGGCCAATTTGGGGAGATACTTTTTAAAAAGTAAAAACAGTTTTTTTTCTCTTAAATTACAAACAAAGGTAAGGATGCATGGATGTGTTTGTTCTAGAAACATTTCAGCAGAATGTCATAATGACATGTCATGGTGGCAGGTAGAGTAAGACTCTTTCTGATGAGGTGACATTTTGAGCTGAGCTCTGTCATGGAAAATGGAAGCAAAGAAATTTACTGGCAGAACAAAGAGCAAAAGTAAGAAGTTGTAAAGTGCCAGAGTTGATAGATTTGGAAACTCGAGAAGGGTAGGACAAGGGGTTAAACGTGAAGGTAGAGAAGCCGGTGGCAGACAGATCAGTAAGTTGGTCTACGCAAGTGTGAGAAGAGAGAGAGAGAGAGAGAGAGAGAGAGAGAGAGAGAGAGAGAGAGAGAGAGAGAGAGAGATGCATGCAGGTAGAAAGTAAGGATGTTATCTTTGACTCAGCCCTGTAGAAGAGTCAGACCACTCATAGCTTTGAAGCTCACTATGTGTATGCCTCATTGATACTTCTGCCACCTCCACCTGTTAAATCAAACCTGAACTGTAGAGAAGCCCCTATGTGCCATAGAGCCTCGAAAACAGCATCCACTCTTTGGTAAAATGCAGATGGTTATGAGAATCCATGAAGTCTGTTTTTTTTTTACCTCACTTATTCATTACTTTATTACTGCGATTTTGCAAAAAGTCTAATGTCTTTAAGATATCTGTTTCCAAGAGCTGCTGTGATGCTCAGAGGAGATGGTGTTTGCAAGGGCATTATACATGAGAGATGCTGCGTAAATATCAGTTCTCCTCACATTGAAAAGCGATATAACAGTGTTTAGGAGCATAGCTACCAACTTTGGATTGGCATGGCACTCTTCTATATCTTTCCCAGGTGATTATGGGTATTATTACACCTCCTTGTGTTCCTGTTAGGAGGATTTGATGAGATAATTTACTGAAAGCATTGGGCACAGTGACTGATGAATAACTTGCCCTCAGTAAATACTTTCTGTTAAAAACTAGAGTAGCACCTAGAACAGTGCTCTGTGAAACACACACAGCATGGTCTGTTCATATTGTATGAAAAAGTGTTGATAAAGGTGGGAAAATTCAGGCTTGCAGCACGGACATCTGGGAAAGTCCAGAGATGAGAAGAGTAGAGAGCTGGCGTGGATCTCTATGACGATCTCAAGCACACGCGAATGGAAATTGAAGGCACACAATGTGGGCTGAGGAGGTTGATGGTGACAAACATGGCCTTCTTCCTAATTTTGGTGTATGAACAACACAAATGAATAACCTAAGCTATAAACAATGAGAGAAAACTTCTTAAAAATACAACTGACTTTGAGTGAGTCATATTTTTTCTTGATGATATTTGGAGAGATCTAGGGTCCAGACGTGATTGCTCCCACAGAATGCATGTGTCTCCAGCTCTGCTGGTGTCGCGGCAAGCTTGCCAGCCCCACTCAAAGAGGGGGTGGGCATCCAGGCTGGTTGCCCTTGACTAGTTTACAAATCACAAGCCCTTTACTGCCACCCCCATAACAAAGGATTGCAACTGGCTTGAAATTGTTGAACAAGATATCATTGAAATGCCAAGCAAGAAGACTCCAGCATCAGTATTGATCACTGACAGCATACTGGCTCTCTTTCTTGATATATTGTCATACTCAAAACTAAGTCCATGAGTTATAGAATATATCCAAGTGAATGACACATGTCAGTGACTGTGCTAGAGATTTCACCCAAGACACTCAATTCAGTTTACTAAAGTTATATATTTGGCTGTAGAAAGGTGAAAATCTAAAGGTAGTATTCACAGAAAGTAATAGAGTCCTGAAAGTCATTACTTTCTCATGAAATCTCTCTATATAACTTTACTCTCATCACTGTCAATATGACAACGCCCCCTGGAGTTGTGCAGAGCGTGGGCTATATAATAATTTTGGGCAGTGTTTGAGACTAAAATATAGTCTCAATTCCAAAATTCACAGATGAGTAATTGAATCTTTATTATGTGGTAAATAGTTTATTATAGATGATATTAGTTTACTAAATCCCTGGGCTTGCTTTTGCCTCCCTATTTTCCTCATCTTACTTCCAACTCAATAACAAGGCCCATCAGCTTGAATTTTTAAGAATAAGATGAGAATCCCTAGTGCAAAAATCCTGATTGGTCCAAAATCCAAAAACTGTTTTGGACAAATGATATGGTAAATAAAGTGGAAAATTCTGCACATGGTCTAACGTGATGATATTTTTTCAAAATACAGGCAAAAACTATCACATACCATTACTTTTAGGCATAGAAGAGACATATGAACCACAAATGAATTTCATGTTCAGGCTTAGGCACTATCCCCAAGATATCATATATATTTACATTTTCTAAAATCTTAAGAAAAATCTAAATCTTAAACAATTCTGGTTTTAAGCATTGTAAGAAATTCTCAGCCTGCATAATGTGAGTCTGATCATTTTACCTTAGGCCCAAGCCTCATCATCACATTCCTGGAGGACCTCAACTCTACTACTTGTTTCTATTCCTTACCAGAGTGCTGTGGAGAAATGCAAGTCAAATTATGCTCCTTGCTTACATAGGATCCTCCAGGGGCTTTCTATCACCTCAGATAAGATGCAGCCTTGTTTGGGGACCTCTGCATGGTCCTGGCCCTCTGCCTGTCTGTCCCATGCCAGCTCCCCACCCTCCCACTGAGCATTTGGCTGTACCTGGAAATCTTCAGATAGGTTTTTCTCCTCAGAGACCTTTGCCTTGATGTTCTCCCTCACTGCAATGTCTTTTGCATGTAGTAAATACTTTCCTTCTTCTTATACCTCTTCCCCACTGATGCTTTCCCTCACATCTGAAATGTCTTTCTCAATGAAACTCAGTAATTCACTAACCATTTAATATGTTCAGTTATATGAGATAATCTCAAATGTGGTTTATTTATAGTTTACTTATTCTCTACTTTACCATAATAATGCAAGCTTCATCAAGGCTGGGGCTTTGCCTTGTTCACTATTTTCTTTCCTTGGAATAGATCTTGGCACACAGTAGGTACTCAATAAATGTTTGTTAAATAAATGATCATTAAATTGACTCTTAAGGGCTCTCAAAATGTTGACCCAAATCAACTAGAAAATTGTTAGGAGTATGAAATCTCAGTTTCAATTTCAGATCTACACTGGAAATGGGCTGCAGCAATCAGTGTTTTAGATGGTTCTCCTGGGATTCTGAAACATGCTCAAGTGTGACATCCAACATGCAAAGTATGCTTATGAAATAAAGTTATGTTTTTGAGACAGGGTCTTTTGTATCCAGGTAGACCTTGAACTGCTATGTAGTCAAGGATGGCCTTAAACTCCCAATCCACTTGCTTTTACCTCCCTAGGGCAGGGATGACAAGACCGTGTGCATGGCAGACAAACATTTATCAATGGAGGCTGTATCCCTAACCATGAAGTTACACATTTGAAAGACAATGTCACTAAGCCAACCTTGGCAAATCTAAAATTCATTACTTAGAGTCACCTTGCAAGAATTCAATCAATAGAAGCAACACTACTATTTCACAATTGTATTGTTACTATCACTCACTAGGCACCACAAAGAATCTTTACAATAATTATTATCAGTGGGCATTAAAGCTTATATTGTTCATTTCAACTCATTTAGGCTGAGGAGAGTGAATAATTAATGTCATATCATCCAGGAAGAAAGACACAGACAGATTTGTTTGCTTTCTTGTTTCTTCTTTTTTTTCCCAAGGAGATCTAACTAAGGACAGATCACTGATGTGGCAGCAGATATGCAAGGAAAACACATTTGGCATTTTCTGAAACAAATGCCAACTTTCCACATTTGGCAATGATGAATTGTGGGTCCTGACATCAAGGGAACCCTCAAAAAGGGAAGTAGATGCTCTTTCAGACAATGTGTTTAGTGGCTTCTGTCCGGAGGTACTGGTACAAACTGATGGTGATGAGTCCAATTTTCTTCTACCTGGGAAATCAAGGCTATTTGAACTCTATCCATGGACTGGGAAAATCCTGGCATGTACACCAGGAAGTATGACTAACTGTAAGCTCCACAGATCACATGGCTTCACAGTCTTCATGGAAAGGAACTGGCATTTGATGCTGATGGAGAAAATGATGGTGGAAAAATATAAATATCTATTTTTTTCTGAAGTCAAATCACAGTTGTTCCTGGAACTGCACACCCTGAATACATATAGGGAAAACCTCACATAGCAAATGCCTAAATTATACTATAGCATTTTGTTCAATTTAACCACAATTATTGATGGGAGATTGCATCAATTGACCTTATGGTTCGTGCTTATTCTTGTCTCTGTTTTGCAGTTTATAACAACATCAATCCATTCCCTACTTTTTAGTTGTGTACCTACACACACACATACACACATACACACATGCAAGCATTTATGTAATACATATGCTTTTAAATTTTATTGTAGACAAAGCCAGTCTTGAATTAGTTTCCACTCAAAGTAGATATGTTCACAGATGTTCATTTATTCTCAGCGTTTCCCAGTTACCCAAAGCATTGCTGTTGAAGTTTTGTTCCATGAAGCCTTTTGGCTTAGACTCTAAGAGCTAAATGTCACAGGATAAGTAGGTTTGTAGAAAACAAAGTCAATCTGCTTTGGGTTACCTGAGAAAGGGACAATGTGCTTAGTAGGCATCTAGTAAATCTATATGAAATGAGGAAGAATGCATAACAGAAATGCAACGCTTTTAATAAATGAAATAAGGGAAAAAAGATGGATGTGATGTGCATGTCTGTAATCCTAGCACTGGGAAGGTAGAGGCAGGAAGATAAGGAGTTCAAGGTTAGCCATGACAGTGAGTTTGAAGTCAGTCTTAGCTACATGATATCTGTCTATCTCAACACACACGCATACACACACACACACACACACACACACACACACACACACACACACACACACACTCCAAAATGAAAGAAGAAAGGAAGCAGCCCCACTGGGCCTGTTGCCATATGAATGTTTCTTGACTGAGAAAGGGGTACCAAGAGACTCAGTAAATGTCCATGGAGGTTTAGGTAGATGGTTGGTACATATTAGGCAGTTGAGAAGCAACAAGAACAAATAAGAACCATATTTTGTTTATATAAATGGCATCTACCAGGTTTAGTGGAAAGATGTGGAAACACTTGCCCCAAGAAACAAAAGGAATTTTTCTCTTTTGATCAGGTCTGTGTCTTCTGCAGCATCAACAGAGGACGTTTATAACATACTTGTTTCTTTTCTCAGGGGTATACAGATGCTCATTTGACCAAACTTACACCTCAAGTGTCTGGTTCAGGCTTCTGACATATCTGCTTCTTAGAGCCATAAGAGGTCATATAACCTTCCAATGACTTTGCTCTCAAACAGATCTTCTGTGGCAGCCTCTGTGAAGGAGTTCTCATATATGTTGGAATCATGAACATGAGATTGGGTGGACTATTTTAGGCATTCTGCCTAATTTCACAGATGTAAAAGCCACACAAGCAACCTTTACTCGGTACTTAAAAAACACTTTTGGGACAAACATTTTCTGGACAGCAATAGCATTGTGTCTATGGTTGGCACTTTTTTTGAAAGGCAAGGTGATAAATTATGCTTGCTTTTAGTTTCTTTGTGTCAGGAGACTAGAGACTAG
Source organism: Ondatra zibethicus (assembly GCA_004026605.1). Lineage (NCBI taxonomy): Eukaryota > Metazoa > Chordata > Mammalia > Rodentia > Cricetidae > Ondatra > Ondatra zibethicus. The sequence goes on along the minus strand of PVIU01016217.1, from coordinate 36,977 downwards.
TTATCATTGGGGATCTCTTCCCATTCTTTAAATCTTATTCTCTTAGCAGTCACAACTCTTTACATACTTTAAGTTCCTTGTATGTCAATTTCTTTCTCTGTGAAAATGGTCAGTAATAACAGTTACTCCAGGGGGTTTTCATGAAGGTTAAGAATTCTAAGAAAGATTTAGCACAGTTCACTGAAATGTTTGGATAATCTGTTTTCTTAGCACAGACTTGAAGCCTAGGAAACCACCTGGGGTAGATGTCCTTAGATCTCGTGAGTTTGAGAGGAGAGAAAGAAAGGCCGTAGGGATTGCTGCACTCTTGTGTTGTTTCAATCCATGCAACATGCTTACCAAATAATTCATGCTTCCAAATCAGATGCCCAGTATCACACTCTCTCAGCTACCACTGAATTTCCATTTTATGAGTGGAAAGGAAGACTGGAGATTTAGGGATTACTAATCCCTAGACCGGTAATGATCAAGTTCTCAGTTTTGCTCCTGATTTGCTTCTTAAATTATTCTCGCCTTGTGTCTACAGTCTCAAGCACCACAGGGTAGACTTTATTTTTCAGCTGAAAATAAAGACTGTATTTTTGAATTTGAATAACTTGTCCAAGGATATTAAGTTAAAAATTGCTTTGATCATAAGTCCATCCACACTGAACCTCACAGAGGAGAAAGGGGGAAGTACACTTGAATGCATTGGCGCAGGAGACCACTTCCTAAATATAACACCAGTAGTACAGACACTGAGATCAACAATTAATAAATGGGAGCTCATGAAACTGAGAAGCTGCTGTAAAGCAAAGGACACAGAAAAGAAGACAAAATGGCAACCTACAGAATGGGAAAAGATCTTAACTAACCCTATTTGAACAGAGGGCTGATCTCTAAAATATACAAAGAACTCAAGAACCTAACAAAAGACCAAATAATACAATTAAAAAGTGGAGTACAGATCTAAAGAGAATTCTCAACAGAGGAATCTCTAATGGCTGAAAGACACTTAAGGAACTGTTCAACGTCCTTAGCCATTAGGGAAATGTGAAGCAAAATGACTCTGAGATACCACCTTATACCAGACAGAATGGTAAGATCAAAAACATTAATGACAGCTTATGCTGGAGAGGGTGCGGAGTAAGGGGAAGACTACTACATTGTTGGTAGCAGTGCAAACTTGTACAGTCACTTTGGAAATCAGTATGGCAGTTTCTCAAAAAATTGGGAATCAATCTATCCCAAGACTCAGCAATACCACTCTTGGGCATATACCCAAAGGATGGAGACCCATACCACAAGGACATTTGTGCAACTATGTTTATAGCAGCATTATTCATAATAGCCAGAACCTGAAAATAACCTAAATGCCCTTTAACCAAAGAATGGATAAAGAAAATGTGGTACATTTATACATGGAGTACTACTCAGCAATAAAAAATGACATCTTGAAAGTTGCAGACAAATGGATGGAACTAGAAAAAAATATCCTGAGTGAGGTAACCCAGATCCAGAAGGACAAACACAGTATATACTCACTCATAAGTGGATATTAGACATAAAACAAAGGATAACCAGCCTACAATCCACAATCCCAGCGAAAACAGGAAACAAGGAGAAACCTAAGAGAGATATGACCCCCTGGAAGGGGATGTAGATAAAATCTCCTTAGTAAATTGTCAGCAAGGGAAGGAGGGTAGTAGGGAGTGGGGAGGGGAGAATGGGAGCAGGGAGGAGAACATGAGAAACCAGGAAGGTCAGAAAGGGGGAGCAAGGAAAGAGAAACCTTGAATGGGGAAGCCATTGTGGGGTTAATGAGAAACCAGACACTAGGGAAACTCCCAGGAATCCACAAGGATGACCCCAGCTAAGAATCTAAGCAATAGTGGAGAGGGTATCTGAACTGGCCTTGCCCTGTAATCAGTTTGACCTTAATTGTTTTCATAGAACCTTCATTCAGTAACTGATGGAAGCAGATGCAGAGATCTATAGCTAAGCACTGGACCCCAAATTCCTGGAGTCCCATCATAGAGAGGGAGGAGTGTCATTATGAGCAAAGGGGTCAAGACCATGATGGGGATACCCACAGAAACAGCTGACTCAAACAAGTGGAAGCTCATTGATCCTGGACTGACAGCTGAAGAACCGGCATAGGACCAAACTAGGTTCTCTGAATGTGGGTGACAGTTGTGTGGCTTGGGCAGTCTGTGGGGCCACTGGCAGTGGAACCAGGAGTTATCCCTAGTGCATGAACTAGCTCTTTGGAGCCAATTTGCTATGGAGGGATACCTTGCTCAGCTTAGGTATGGGGAAAGGGTCTTGGTTCTGCCTCAAGTGATGTGACAGACTTTGTTGACTCCCCATGGGAGGCCTCACCTTCTCTGAGGAGTGGGTAGGGGATGGGGTGGGGAGAAGGTAGGAGGAGTGGGGGAACAGGAGGAAGAGGAAACTGGGATTGGTATGTAAAATAAAAAAAAAACTTTAGCTATAATGTGGGTTTCTTTTGTTCATCACTTAACACAATTTCTAGAACATCTATATTTTAATCCCTCAGTACCATTTGTACAAGTGGTCTAGGACCCTTTGCTTGGAATAAAGCTATAAGAAATGTAAGAATAAAGAGTCCCATAATGCTTTAGGATTTCTTTTTTTTATTGATTTTATTGGGCTCTACATTTTTCTCTGCTCCCCTCCCTTCTTCTCCCTTCCCTTTAAACCCTCTCCTATGGTCCCCATGCTCCCAATTTACTCAGGAGATTTTGTCTTTTTCTACATCCCATGTAGATTAAATCCATGTATGTTTCTCTTAGGGTCCTCATTGTTGTCTAGTTTCTCTGGGATTGTGAATTGTAGGTTGGTTTTCTTTTCTTTATGTCTAAAAGCCACTTATGACTGAGCACATGTGATATTTGTCTTTCTGTCTCACTCAATATAATGTTTTCTAGATCCATGCATTTGCCTGTAAATTTCAAGATGCCATTACCTTTCTCTGCTGTGTAGTACTCCACTATATAAATGTACCACATTTTCCTTATCCATTCTTCGGTCAAGGGATATTTAGGTTGTTTCAAGGGGAACACATGGAGAAATTTGCTTAAGGATTTCTTTCCGAGGTTTTGTTCCCTTTTACTCTTAAGGAGCTAAAAGAACGATTTAGGAAACCATAAATCTTTAACCAATTGACTAACCCAAACTCTTCCCTGTGTGTGTAGTGAGGCTCAACCACCTTTATTTGGTACATTTGATTTCTTCCATGTGCTCCCCTCCTCCTCTTCCTTAGAGAAGACAGGGGAGAATTTTGCTATAATACTGACGACTGAAGATGCACCGTTGAGAGGGAGGGACACAAAAGGCTTCTGGGACAGCTCCTATCTGCCTCCCTCCCACCCCCAACAGCCTAAACAGGAAGCCATGGGAGAGAGCTCTTAGAAAATGTGACAGGGATGCTTTCCACAAACTGATGGCTTCTGGTGGATGGGGTTGGGTGAGGAGACAAATTCAGTTCTATTTGAGGGGCAGGCCACTGAGAGTTTAATCATGCTCCAGTGAGTATACAGATAAAACCAACTGGATTTTCTTTTCTTATTTTTTATTTTTATTTTTACTCTTTTGGGGTCACAAGGGTGGACATGGAAGGACCTGGACGTGAGTGTGGTCAGGGTGCGTGATGTGAAATTCCCAGAGAATCAATAAAAATGTTATGTTGAAAAAAAAAAAGAAAAAGTGTCCTCCCAACAAGGCTAATAGGAGGTGATATAGTCAAAGCCCAGGCTTATCAAACAGGCCCCATAGAAGAAATTTAGTCCACTGGGTGTTTTTTTTTTTTTTTCTGTTTTCCTAAGTCTCCTTCTGTGATTCACTCAGATTTTTCTTTTTTTTTAAGAGTAACTTTGTTTCTAGCTTTTCCCTTTTGGGCAAAGTGAAAACTTCTCTTTGTGAACTAGCCCTCACACACTCAAGACCAACCTTGTGGTTATCACAAAGCCTGTGTTTAGAGATGAGGGTTTTTTTTGTTTTTATTTTTATTATTATTATTTTTAAAATTCTAATCTATGCGCCATGTATTAAGCAGGGCAAGGGGCATTGTTTCCTTTCTTCAGACAAAACAAAACTAAAACAAAACCGCTTGTGTTCCAGAGAAGCTATGGGACTTGTCCAAGGTCATACAACTTCTGAGGTCTGAGCTGACATTCAAATCCAGCTTTATCAGCCCCTCTTGGCTGCCTGGTGTTGACTCTTCTGTTTAACCTTTCCTAGCATGGAGAATTGTATTTTTACATAAGACCGTTTTAGTCACCGATCAATGGGTGTTAAAAATACTAGTTAGGGAGGTCACTCTACCTTAGTATCTGCTTCCAAGGCCTCAAAGCATGTGGGAGGCAGAGGAGAAGCTGGGAATAACATTTGGCCTCCTCACGGTGAGAGTTGAGGAGGTGGGAGACATTGGGCCAAGTCAAGCGGAAAAGAAGGATGAGAGTTTCAAGCACAGCTTTGTATAAACACAACCCTGCCAGAAGGAAGGTCGCCTGCAAGGACACACTTGAGGTTTCCTTGAGTTTTCAAGGGGAAGGCTGAGTCACCGTGGAAACGCCATCACTTTTCCTCCCCCTGCATGCAGACAACAGAAGTGTGATTTTGAAACAATGGGACCAATGCTCTGGACTCCTGAGCCCACACACAACTGCAGGAGGATGGTCCCTTTTGTTAACCATTTGCCCTTGCCCTCTTCATTTTCATGGCCAAGGCTCCAAATTAAGGTGTTCTTCTAGTTGGGAATGAGACACCACGATCCTTAGTTTTTAAGCCTCTTTTCTCTTGTCTAACTCTTAGGTAACATGTCACCTGCAATGTACAGATGATATGATGTATAGGTAGCTTGAAAGATGAGTTAAGAAGGGTGAATTAACCTGGAACCTTCCTGCACAGCATCCGCTCCCTTTCATCTTTCTCTATTTACTTCAGAGGGTTAGTCTTTAGACTTAAATGATTATGCTCTTAATAAGCTGCTGTAGTCTCAGGTTTCACACTTTACAATAGATGTACCCAAATGCAAATGGAGAAAGGGGGTCTCTCTTCTTATTCTCTCTCTCACTCTGTGTGTGTGTGTGTGTGTGTCCCTGTCTGTGTCTGTGCATGTATCGTACGTGTTCTGGTGAGTGCACATGCATGTGTGAATGCACCTGGGCGGCAGGAGCCAGAGGCCAATGGCGGGTGTCTTCCTCAATTGCTTTCCATCTTGTTCTTTGAGACAGACTTTTTCACTAAAACCTGTCTCAGAAGACTGGCCAACAAGCTCCAGGGATCCTCTCTTTTCTCCCTTTCTTGTGTTAGGATGACAGGTGTGTGTTGTCATGATACCTTTCTATGTGGGCGATGGAGACCTGAATTCAAGAACTCATGCTTGTATGTTTACCAATTAAGCCATCTCCTTAGTCTTTGTTTTTAAACAGAAAATGATAGAATCAGAAATGAGGCCTGAGGCTTACTTTTTTGGGGTCAAATATCATCTTGCTCTTAGTATCAACAATCTGTACCAAGAGGAATGGAATTACTGTCAATATCTTAGATTTTTCAAAAGTTGATGCACCATTGGCACATCTTTTGACTTGTAACAGGGGCGCATTGCACACATTAGAGGATGAATGTGATTTTTATGACACGGTCAGATATCACGGCGGTTCTTGTGTGTCATAATTATTTGAATTCATAAGGAGGAATTACAGTCAAAAGATCAAGTTACATTCTAATTTTGATTCAGAGATCATGTTGTAAGTCACACAGGCCTCATTTCTGAAGGTTGTCACCACTACTTAGTATTCATCTGTAAAATGGGTAAGTTAGGTCCTGTTTGTAAGTTGAGGTAATTAATGCAATAGTACAAATAAACCTCTATCTGTGGGACCCAATTGTGCCAACATCCAATCAATTCAGTGATTGCATTAGATAAATAGGGAATGACAACATGTCAGCATCCAGTTAACGCAGTGATTACATTAGATGGTAGGGAACGACATCTGCCCAGATACTTGTTTTGAATGTCACCTTAAAATTGGCTTGCTACAATGATGCTGAATCAAGGAGCTAGCTACTAAAGGGTTTCCACTTGATTCATAGTTTGGCTGAAGGTTGCTGTAATTAATATTTTTAAAGCTTCTACTCAGAAAAACCCACCCAAACTATGGCAAGCAAATTACAGATTTTATTTTAGAGACGCAGGAGGACTATGCAGAACTCCAGAGCAAAGATAGCACCAAGCAGCAAGTGTCTGCTGTGTCTGTTAACCTGTCATGCTCCCTGTTGCTTCTCTCCCAACAGCTGCTCTGTGTCTTTTGAAGACTGGCCTCTTGCTAGTTGGCATACATAATGTGTTTACAACGACAGGGCTTTGTGTTTCTCACTCCTGTCCTGGAAATTTGAATTACTAAATATGAATTCTAAGTAGAAGTTCTCAGGGAAATCAGGAATTCTTCTAGTAAGAAAAAGGCACAGAAAAGCTTCTCCAAGTTCAGTAGAACAAGTGTGGTATCTAGGAACTATGGCAGCCTTGCTAGAAAGGGGTTTCTATAGTTTCTGGATATCTATCCACAAGATACTAGTACTTAGGGTTACTACTTTTATCCCATGTTTATTTGTTGGTGGGAGCTCTCACCTGTCATTCAGAAATCTCGCCAAGAAATAGGACTGGGAGTCCTCAGATGCTCTTCTCAGGCAGAACCCTACACCTCTTTCGTTGTGAAGAGGACCTGACCCTTAGCAGCACTGCTGACAGAGGTCAGTTGATCCATTACTACAAGTCAGTAGAGATATTTTGCCAAAACAAAAGAGGAAAAAAAAACATGAAAGGAGAAGAAGGCAGGGTCTTTAACATTTTGGCCACTGAAATCCTGTTATCCATCTGCAACTCTGTCATCTACCCACTTGGCCACCATTTGACCAGAAATGATAAACATAAGTCATTGTGGGTTTTGGGGGGGTTTTCAAAAATAGAAGAAGAAAAAATGTGGCTAGAATGTGGCCTGTCTGGGTTTCCGGATACATCTATTTATATGAGGAGCTAAAAGCTCCAGGGCATGCCATTGTAAATGCCACTACAGGGGTCCCTCGATTTCAAGGCTATCAGTCCCTAGAGAGCAGAGGAATATATTTTTGCTTAGTTTTATAGTTTTTAATGATTATAAACACAGTAGATTTTTATTCTGAAAGAAAAAGAAATTTTAAAGAAATAAATGTCCTTTCTTATTGGATTTCACAGAACAACCAGTAGAAGTCATTTGGTTAATATTGTGGCACTTTTTTCTCTAATTATGTATAGATATGGGTCTAAGCATGCTTTTCTTACAAATTATTTTTACTTAAGGATACATATGCAAAAACATAGCCCTGAAGCTCTTTTTACTGTAACCATGTTTCCTTGACATTTCCCCATCAGTACCTACAACTCCTACTCTTTAAGATTTCAGTTTTCTATCGTGTGGGTGCACTTTAGGCTATGTATTCAGAAAGCAAGGAAAGTATTTAATGATCATTTTTATCCCCATGAGTTCCTCTTCCTGCATTCCCCATCTCTGATTTTATTGAGCAAAGGAGATTCTCGGATTAAAGGTCAGAGTGGTTTCTCTCCAGTAGCTGTTTGGTTGCTTTAAAATTAGCCCTTCTCAGGCATTTACTGTAATGCTTCATTGCATGATTATTTAGTCTCAACTTAAAGAATTCACCAGTTATCAGTAGGTTTAATAATACAGACTCCTCACAGACTTACAGAAATCTGAGAAGGATCTTGGTGCTGGGTAGATTTGGAGAGAATCAGAAAACAGGGCGTGAGCTCTTTTGTAGTTTCTGTACTGCCTTTCGATTTTTTGGCCTTGTTTGGTTTCCATGGGAATTGTGTGTGTGTGCATGTGTGTGTGTGTGTGTGTGTGTGTGTGTGTGTGTGTTATGCATGAGTGTGTGTCTGAGAAAAAAAGGGCAAGGTAAGCATGAATTCCCAAGAGCAAATGCCTATCCATGCAAAGTCCAAGGAGGTCAGGTGGAATTTTAGGGTCACCAGACATTTAGAAGAGTTACCCTAATGAAATAAGATAAAACACAAGACAAAGTTTGGATGCTATTTCTGTGGCTTTCAGGGTCTGGAAAATTGATTCCACTGTCAGTGTAATGATGTCTTGGGCCTCTCTGATTAATTAAATGCCTCTGGCTCCCCTTTAACACATTGTGACTTCTATATAAGAAACGTTCAAATAGAACATTCTGGAGAAAAACCTTGAGTAGATCTTATATGCTGTTTAGGCCCCAAATAATGCAAAGGAGCATTGATTTAATGTGGATGCAGGCTGCCAGGGACTGTGGGGTGGGGAGGCACCACTAGTACAGGATGGGAGGTGTCTGAGATGCGTTCCAGGCTTCTTGTTACAGCTTTCCAACACTGTTGTCTGCAGTGAGAAGAATGGTGTTTCGAAGGGCACCCTGTCTTGGAGAAGCTTTTATTCTTTGAGGGCTAATTTAAGCACAGCGTGGTTTCCCGAGTATCAATACAGATTTAGTGTGTACTCTAGCCTACTCGAGACACAGATGTGGATCTGCAAACGCCACCTTACTCTCTGTTGCAGAGAACTCAGTGCAGAAGGAACTGCAATTTATAGCTTTGATTTCTGCTAGGCACAGAGATGGTTTTGTAGTGACCAAAGAGGTCACTATGCCCTTTGTAATAATAAGTACAATTGTTTACACCAAATTGTCTTTTTAAGATTTCTCTTTTAATATTTTTATTTTTTGACAGTTTTATGCATGTCATCTCCTACCACCTCATCTCCCACTAAACTCCTTCATCACAGCAAATCTCTTCCAATTTTCATGTCTTTGTGTGGGTGTGTCTCTCTGTGTGTGCATGCATGTGTGTACATGTGTGTGTGTGTGACCTAGTGAGTTTAGTTTGGGTGACTTTCATGAGCATGGGGGCAGGTTATTTGTTGGAATGCTCAGTCTCTACACCACTGGAAAAAAATGTTTCCTTTGCTTCCAGAAACTGCCAGTAGCTTCTTGGGATAAATAACTTCTTAATGTATAAAAGCTCCATCAGTTCTTGATTTCACATGCTCCTCTTTAGAAACATCTAGGATTTAGCAAGAGTTATGTCTCCTAGGTAAAAATGATTCCAGAAACAGTAGGGCATATGCCCTATGGATAATAACATGGACTCTGGAGTCAGGCAGAACTAAGTTCAAATCCAAGTTTTACCCTTAATTCCTTGGGACTACAGGCATGTTATAGAATTTCCCTGTCCTTCAGTTCTTTTTACTGTAAAGTCAAAATGGTCATTTTTAATATATAGAGAATATTGTGGGATTGAATAAAATAAGGCATATTAAGCACAAAGTAAATGGTTGGGGGAAAAAGAAGGCTTGGTAAATGTGGGACTTGCATAAGCCAATAATTTACAAAACAGACTACAGTTCAAGACTCTGAAGGGAGTAGCTTGCTCTTTCTCTCTCTCTCTCTCTTTCTTTCTTTCTTTCTTTCTTTCTTTCTTTCTTTCTTTCTTTCTTTCTTTCTTTCTCCCTTCCTTTTTTCAATCATCATATGCAGCATGTCCCAAGCTTGTCTTAGGGAAGTGGATTTGTTTTCCATTAGAACAATCTAGACTCATTGGAAGATACACATGTGAGCTACTGTAGCAAAGAAGGAATATTAAAGAAGCTGACAAGTTCTGAACACCTACTGAGTGCCAAGAACCTTTACAATGTCATTATCTCTGTACGCTCCTTATCAATAACTGTGTGTATGTGTATTCTGCATTTGTATATTGTGCATGTGTGTGTGTATGTGTGTATATGTGTGTACGTGTTAGTGTATGTGTGTGTGCATAAGTCTGTGTTGAAATGTGTGTGTACATGTGTGTGAAGGTATACTTGACTGTGTTTATGCATATGGAGGCCAGAGGTTGATTTTGGATATATTTCTTTATTACTCTCTTTTTCTTTCTTGAGACAGGTTCTCTCACAGAACCTCAAACTCCCTGTTTAGCTAGAGTTTCTTCCTAGCCATCCTCTGTGACTCACCTGTCTCTGCATCCCAGTACTTGGACTGCAGACACAGTACATCAGGCCTGTTTTTAAAAGTCAGTGCTGGGGATCTGAACCTAGATTCTTATGCTTGCATAGCAAGCAAGCACTTTCTCATCTCCATGCCCCTTATCTATACATTCTTGCTCATTGCTAAGAAAAGGAACAGGAGGCTCTGAAAGCCGATAATTTGCCCAAGGTCATACATATTATATGAAGTAGGAAACAAGAACCACAGCCGTCCAACTCCACAGCCATCTTTCTGTTGCTTCAAATAAAGGCCACAAGAAAGGCCCAAGAGATAAATTTGGGCTGAGAAGGTGTGGGCTGTATTTGGTTTGCCTGCCTGCTTGAGACTCCTTCTTCAGTCTGACTCCCTGGACTATTTTGGGGCTACCATGTCATTTCAGCCCCACTCAAAGAGCCTTGCAGAATGTGCAAGGGAAAAAAAAAAGAAACCCAAGAAAATCTATTATTGGCACTAGCCCTTGATTCGCTATTATGGTGTCCATTCTGCAAAGTGTTTATACCCTTATAAGGCTCCCAGCATCAATTTAACTGTGTTGTCTCCCAGTAGATGATACAAAATGCAATCTCAGTAGCAGAAGGCAGAGAGATGTGGGAGAGATTTTTGGCTCGAGAATGAGAGAGAAATTTAAAAGGGCCTACTATGCTGAGTCACTCGGGGGAAGCAGCTTACGGTGGACCACATTCAGACCTGAGCCAAGCTGCAGCAGCAAGTTGGTGATCGGTTAGGACTGGGGAAATGCTCCTCATTGGGAACACAAGAAATTGCAGCCAAAATCCAGGGGGAAAAATGCCAACATCCTGAACATTTTAAGTTCATCAGTTATATTTTTATACAGTTAAATCAAGTACCAAACAGAAAAAAAAGAAAGTCATGTTTCCACCAGCTTTCCTTGCGCCTCCCCCAACATAGGCTCACTAGGCGGATGTCTTAGCTCTTCTCACTCTGTCCTCATAATAATCGACTCGGAATTACTGAGTGTTGTGCATAGACCAGGCCCTGGGATCAGAGTATCCCATGTCCTATCATTCCTTGCAAGGACCCCTAGGGGTGAGGGCATTCATCATCTCCATTTCTGAAAGGAGGAAACCGATGCTTAGTGGAGCTTTATTGTTTCTGAGCTAGAGGTAATGAATTGCACATTTTCTTACCCCAGACACTGAACCATTAACGGATGTGCACTACTATTGTACTATTGAAACAAAGAGCGACAGGATATCTTCTAGTTTACAGATACCCAGACCTCACTTACTAGTCAAATAGCTTGCCGAACTTAAAACTAAACTGCTGTACCAGAATGAAAACAAAACGAACAAATGAACGAACGAACGAACAACTTGGACACAGTCCTCCAGAAGTGGACATGCCCACTCAGGTTCCCAGGCTCTCTCCCGTCCAAACAGGTTTTCTATCTTTTTCTCCGAGTCCTCACAAGGTTCAGTAGGTTCAGCTGTTCAGCTCCTGCTCAGAGGTTTTTCTTTGCTTGCTACATTCATCTCAGCATCTTGGAAAGGTCAAGTTGGACTTTGGAAATGTAAATCCATTGAGATGCCTCCTCACTCAAGATTGGATCTCACTTATCCTACGTATTCAAAAGTAGCAGCCTAGACTATGGCATTGCTGGTACACTGGAGCTGACGCTGGCATGCCTACTCATATTCCCATGTCTATCAGCTGATTAATGAACCATGTAATTATAGCACTAAGCTAAGCAATAAGCTTCGGTTTATGGGCTGGGGACAGTGGAGTGTGGGATATGATGAGGGCCAGACTCATCAGAGAAGATTCTTCGGAGGGGGTAGCACTACATTTAGCAATAGTCATCCAGCATGCCAGACTCAGTTCTCAGCAAGCAGGATTTGTATGGTTCCGGAATCACGATCAAATCCTGGATATTTTCAGCCAGTGAGAGAATTGCTAAATGTGTACATGAGCACAAGATTGCTGTGTCAAGACATGAAAATATTCCAGTGGGAAGAGTTCACTACCTAAAGATGAGGAAGTGTTAGATGAACTCCACGAGGAAATGAAACAGGTTAAAAACAGTCTCTAAACAGATTCCTTCCCATGAGCCGTGGCCATCTTACATGCTGCCCTGAGAGTGGAGTTCCTTTCCCCATCTGGAATTTTCCAGTGTGTGTGTGGAAATGAAGGAAGATGGTTGGATCGTTGATCTCCTAACCTCTGGAGCTAGAGGTAATGAATTACATAGACCTGGTGCAAGATGAGAGCCTCTTCCCAAGCTGGTACCTCTGCTCAGCTGACTTTTAGGATTCGCGTGAGTGATGAAAGGGGGCCATTTAAGGCTCAACAGGGAAGAGGGGAGACTGAGCAGAGATGGAGCTTGATGTCTGACCAGATGCTTTCTGGTGTGCCATTAATTAATTAGTTAATATTGTGGACATGCCAACTCAGGTTCCTAGGCTGTCCCCTTGTCTAAACAAGTTTTTCTATCTTTCCCTCCGATTCTTCCCATGGTTCAGGAGGTTCAGCTGTTCAGGTGATGCTCAGAGGTTTTTCTTTGCTGCCTCATTCACCTTAAACCACTGTACAGATATTGTCACCAAGGACCTTGATCTACGTACCGTCCATCACCAAAGCCTACAGCTTCCTGGGTAAAATTTCTCCATGGCATTGTTTGTCCTGCTTCACCCTCTTTTTCCTAATAAGATAGTGCTTTCAAATGTGTCTTGCAATTTTTCTGTGAGGTAGTTTATAACTAAGCCTCCAGCTTTTAAGACATGGGAAAAGAAGAACTCACGACAAGAACATGTAAGTCCAGGTCCATACTTTGACACCTAGTTATGTGCTTTGGGTGAACTTTACTAACTTCTACTTTTCATTTAGCTGGCTTTAAATAAGAAGCAATGGCTACATATTCCCCAGGATTGTTGGGAGGAGGAACTGCATGATAAAAAAAATCCAAAAGAAACCCAACAAAACCCAGATATAAAATATACCTTAAATAGAAATCATTATAATTGTTGTAACTTTAGCCCCCAGGAAATCTTATGTATTTTAATTCACTTTAATTTTATTTGCCTTTTAAAGGAATAAAATTTATAGGTCAATGAAAGCCCCACATACTAAAGGGTATCTGAGCCACCATGTGAAAATACTGGATAATTTTCAACCAAGTTGGTTTTCAACCACGTTTTGATAGCAGTCTGTCGAGTGCTCACTTTGTTGTCCCTGATGGAAGATTTTGGGTGAGGCAGAGCTGCTTTGTAGGATCAGCGGTTGAAGGCATCTCTTCTGAGAAAGACAAGTCAATATTGACTCAGATGGGCTGGGCATTTCCCCTAAAACACATCTGAGAATGGAGAGAAAAATTATGTCTTTTAATCGGAACCTCCTGAGACCTGACCTTCCACAACAAAGCCACCGCTCGGAACATTTGCCAGCCATACCAGCTCCAGTCACCACCCTGGGTGAACAGCCAAGGACTAATAGGCAGAAGAATTTGACTTCTTCCCTTGATGCTACCCGGGAAGAAGTGCCTTGGGGGCACAGAGACCTTCTCCTTGGAAATAATGCTGCCAGGATGGTGTAATGGTGGCTATTTTCATTTGGAGTCCAAAGGATTCCTGCTAATCTCTTCCAAGGAAGAAGGGGCATATTTGGCTTTCCTCTTTGTCCAGCATAGGGACAACTGGGTCTCCTGAGGTTCTTGCTTATAGTTTATTTCTTTTTGCTCTTTCTTCCCATGGCTCTTCCCATGTTATTCATGGTGCAGCACCTCTGAGAACATTCTGTGAGCCTAAAATGCATTTTATCTGTATTTATACCTGTTTTGCTCCCTTCTCCTGATTTCCTGCATGACTGAGATCTCAGAAGAAAAGATGTCATTCGCTCTAGGGCTGATGTCTAGAGAGAGGTCTGGATCCATCTTTCCAACATATTCTATCTTTATCCCTTTTTCTTTCTCCATCTCCCAATTCTTCAATATCTCTACTTATTTTGACTCTATCTATAAGCTGTCAACAAATTATAAATTTTCATTTTCTTTAAGAAACACTTAAAGCATGTGGTTTTTTTAAAAGATATAATTTCCCTGTCTAGTCAAGTGACTAGAAAGAAATATGTTGGCTCCTTCACTTAATTCATCTTGTAATATTTACCCCTGGCTCCTGCTTCTACCGCTCCACTGAAACTTTTCTTTCTCAGAGTGTCAGTCACCATTCAGTGGACCCTGTCGTCACCACTGACCTGAAGACTTAGTCTCTTGTCTCTGAGAACACTTCTCTCCTCCTCAAAACACCCCCACCCCGGGGCCACTTTGCTGTTCCTCAATGCTTCTGGTTTCTTCTGCTTTTGTGTTTCTTCTGCTTTTGTGACGTTCCTTTTCAATTGGTTGCACCTTTTGTATTTTCTTCGATTCCTAACGTCATGTTGATGTTGTTCAAGTGTGACAATAATCACCAAATATTTAGCTCTAAGGCACAGCTCTTATACAGAATGTACTATTTTATAGGTGAAGAAACTAAAGTAAAGAATGTTAACAAACTTAACCTTCACAAAGCTATTATGGAGCCAAAACCCAAAGTTGAACTCATTCTGTTTCCTACTGTCAGAGTCCAAATATTATAAAGTGGTTCTTTTTATAGCACTTCATCCGCTGGTTGCATATTCCATCTTGGCTGGTTATCTTTTCCTCACTGTGGAGAAGCATCACATGCTTTCTTTTTCTTGGGTTAAAGAACCTTTGAAAAGAGTAACTACAATAACTACATAATGGGGTCTTCAAAGCTTTCACCAACCTAACCATCACTCTAGTTCTATTTTATCCTTCTTAGCCCCGGACCCTTGTTGTGGGACCTAATGCTATCTATCCATGTGTGAGATATGACCAGGGACTAAAGACATGGTCACGTTCTAGAAATACTAAACAATACTATTTGCCAATTTTTGGTCACTTACCATGTCAAGTTCCTTGTTATATCCTTTCAAAACATTTATTTCTGTTTTAAAATAACATTTTTTAATTAATTCTTTGAGAATTTTGTCAAACGTATTTTGATTATATTCACCCCCAATACCTCCCCTTAAGTGCTCCCAGATGCACTCTTACATTCCCCAATTTGTGTCATCTTTTTTTTTAACTTAATAATCCATCAGCTCCAGTTTTTTTTGTCCATATATTTCTAGATATAGGATCATCCACTGGAGTGTGCTTGACATACCTGGAGCCACACACGTAGAGAAAACAGACTCTCCGCAAGCCACCAACAACCCACAGCTCCTCATGAAGCCCCTTTCTTCCATGCTGTGATGTTGCCTGGCTTGACCTTGTGCAGGCAACCGTGGTTGCTGTGGGCTCATGACTGCCATGCTCCCACCATGCCCTGGAGACACTGTTTTGCTCTGGTTCTCCCCAAACCCTAGCTCTTGAGATCTTTCTGCTATCCCCTCTGCGATGATTCCTGAGCCTTGGGGAGGATAGGTAAGGTAGATGTCTCAATTGTGGTAGAGCACTCCACAGACGCTGATTGCCTGCTCTGTGACCAGCTGTGAGTTTCTGCATTAACCATTACCCACTGCACAAGGAAACTTCTCTGATGAAGTCCGAGAGCTTCACTAACCCCATTTCAGGACTGGTCCCCATGCTAGGTCTTTCATGAACACCGAAGTTTTCAAATCTTCTTCAGATGTATCCTGGAGACAGAGAAAGTGGCTGTGCACTCTTAAGGAATGACAGGGATAGAGAATGCACCAGCTGCCTGCTATCTTGGAAATGCCTTACTGCTCCGAGCTTTAAAAACGGCAGTAGATTTTTCTTTCTACTAAGCAAAGCTCCCTGTTTGGCTTAATATAGAAACAGGTTGTGAGTGATTTGCCGTTGCGTAAAACAGAAACACTGGGAGCATGCCCTGTGTTTATGCCATGGCCTCCCATACTCCCAAGCATACTGCCAAATACTCCTCAGAATTTGCCAGCCTAATCTGAAAAGTGGAGCCATACACTACTTCTCCTACTTACACCAGCCAGGCAAGGGAGGCATATTTTGGCACAGTTCAAAAAATAGGCTCAGAAACAACTCGCCCAAATTTTCAGAGAATATGCTGAATCTTAAAAACCCGCCCTGAGACGTTACACTAAATTCTGGACTGCCTTCTGAGACGATGTACATGAGTGTACATCTGAGCATCTAATGTCAGTCTTCTGTGGGGCAGAGGACTCAGCTTCTGCACCTTCCTGAGCCAGCTTCCCTCACGAATGCAAACAGTTTTCTGTCAGCTCAGCCCAAGCGTCTAGCTACTTTACAGCCTGGAAGCATCTTCCAGGACCTGGTACAGGACTCTGTGCCATGAAAAAAAAAATCAATGTTTGGACCTACAAGCTCAACTGAATGTTTGCTTCTGCTGCCTTCCCTCCTTTATGGCAGTACGCAGAGGCTCAGAACTGAATTTGGTGAGCAAAGCCGACCCTTTACTCTTATGGTGGGTTTATTACCTAAATTCCAACGAGGTTTCTAGAGGATGCCTTCAATGGCAGAGCTACTAGCTAATATCGTTAATGTAATGAAAGATGTGGTGTGTGTGTGTGTGTGTGTGTGTGTGTGTTAGAATTCAAACTAGCTTGTCTCCAGTGAAATGGCATTGAAATGCACTGTTCGTCCTTCTCAGCAATTCAGTGGACGTGTGCTCTTGGTGGATCTGAGACTAGGATGTCAGAAGATGGGAGGGGCTACCCAGCCCATGAATTCCTGTCTATTTTCTCTGAAGAACCACAGAGAGAAAATTTATCCCTGAAGGTCTGCTTGGTGTTCTTGGCCCACCGGGAACCTTCTCTTCTTCAGGGCCTTTCCTGAGGCTGCTCCATGTTGGTCCACTTACTCATTTCCTAGTCCTCTCTTCACTGTCAGTACAGTTCTGGGTCCCCACAAGCATTCTCTGATCACAGCTGCCACCCTATCATCAAAAGCAGAGTCAGAGGAGTATGGAGCACGATATCTGGGCATAAATAAACAAATGATGGCAGGCAAGCAAAAAACAAAAACAAAACCCAAAAAACGTGAGATAAAGGAGGACCAGAGCACAGGCTGTCTGATTTATCAGCTAGACCAGACACTTGGTCTGTAATGTCAAGGTCAATAGGACTTGGTTTCCCTGCATTTACCTGGAACTCCTTTCTTTTCTAATGAGAAAAGAGAATGTGATTTGAAACAAGGATCAAGTCCGTTTTTATGATGTGTAGAAGGTTGCATAGAAACATTTTCTTTCCCTATAGAGAATGCTTAGAAATAAAGACGACAGATATGTTTGCATCTTGGGTGATGCCATTTTTATAGCCATGGATCCAGCCATAGGAGCTTTCCCTAACCACCAAAGAAACCCTAGAACTGAATCAACTTTGATGCTTGTTGGTAACTATTTGTTCTTGTAGGTCAGACAATAGAACACATGCAGTAGGTCTGCCCTTCCCACTTCTCATTTCTGGTAGCACAAACCCAGCAAGGAGCCCCATGACTTCCTGTATCCCTTGGCAATGCACCAACTGTACTGGATTACCATGGTGACTGTCCTTGACCTTGGGCCTTATATATCTCCACTCTACCAATGTGTTCCCTACTGACTGTCTGAGAGATCTGAAGGGTGAACTTCAGGGAAAGGCCTTCTAGTAAAGAAATAGAATCAAGTAATGGTTTAGCTTTAGGCTGTAATGTTGAACTTACTGGTTTCAAATACCACTTTACCTATGTAGCTATAGCATCATCTACCTCTGGCAAGTAAGCTACTCTTTCTAGTCTTCAAAATTCTCATTTATCAACATGGTGATAATAAATAACGGCACCTGGGATTCTGGTGATTGTCAAATAAAATAATGTATGTATAGTCAGTGCCCAGTAACTGTGATGAAGTTAGAGGAGCGGCGGCCCTGTCCAGCTGTCCGGCTAGCTTAAGCCCCGAAATAACCACATGGAAATTGTATTAATTAAATTTCTGCCTGGCCCATTATATCTAGCCTCTTCTTGGTCAACTTTCACTCTTGATCTAACCCATTTCTATTAACCTGTATGTCACCACAAGGTCGTGGCTTACCGGGAAAGCTTCTAACAAGCGTCAGTCTCGGGCAGGAGAACCATGGCGTCTGCCACACTGCCTTCTTTCCAGCATTCCGTTCTGTCTACCCCGCCTACCTGATTTCTGCCCTATCAAAAGGCCAAGTCAGTTTTCTTTATTCACCAATGAAAGCAACACAAATACATAAGAACCTCCTACACCACTGTGAGCCATTGGTAATGTGTAATTAACAAATCATGTGCCTTTCCGAATAGTATGATGTGAAAATGTAGATATATTTAAAAATCTACATAATAATTCACATATGTAAGCAGAAGGACTTGGATTCAGGGCTGCTCTGATGCTTCCTTCACTCAGCATTCCTATCTGCAAAATGAGGGCCCACTAAGCTACGTCTGCAACACACTTTCTGCCTCTCATTTTCATCAAAACTGTCTGACAATAGGAATGATATTTGAGAATTAGTGCTAACGACACATACTGGCAGTAACAAGAGCTTCTTCTATTCTTTCCTTGGCTTTCCTTTAACATAATAATGTGGTGTTACTCAGCTTCCCATGACTGTAGCAAAGTCCTTGAGAAAATTGACTTGAAGGTGGAAAGGTTTGGGTCCCTCCTCCAAGAGCTTTCAGCCCATGGCCATACAGCTCTTTGCTTTTGGATCTGGGATGAGGGAGCATCCCATGAAGGCAAGCGTAGCCCGTGTAGCCAGCAAAGCTGCTCCTCTCATGGTGGCTTGGAATCATCCGGGAGAAGTCTAGATCTCCTTATTCTCTTTCCAGGCTCAGGTACCCCAAGTATTTAACTTCCTTTTCCTAGGCTCAACTTCCTAATCGTTCCATTATCTTTCAGTAGGGCCAGAGGTTGACAACCAAGCCTTTTCAACATAACTTTTTGAACACAGTTAAGATCCAAACTTAGCAACTAGGGGAAGGAAGGTCTGTGCTTGAGGCCTGAAAGATGCAAGGGCATTCAACTCATGAACAGACACAATTTGGGGGGAATATGTGTGTGTGTGTGTGTTAATTAGAAATCCAACAGAGAGGTAGGAAATGAAAAAAAGTTTTATTCGTATGACCAGGAAGGTAAATGCGATGGAGTTATTTCTAGGTAATGTAAGCACTAGAGGTGAGGTTTCATGTGCTATTTTTGCTGTGCCCCTTCCTCCCTGGCTGTCCAGAGTCTCAAGTGAGCCTTGCTCATGGGCAGGTAGGGAATTTCTTTAATATGCTGATGTCATATAGTAGCCAGTTTATTTCATTAAAACAGTCAGATGAGCCACGGCAAAGGATGCCTGGTCATGTGGGAAACATGATCTCGCTTGCTGAGTCCTGACTGAGAATCCAGACTCTAGGCTATCACTTAGGTTTATGTCAGGAGTCATTCCTGTTAGAGGATCTGACCAGCTTGTTACCTTTCTTTGTCACTGGAGACATTGTGGGCATCTCCATGGTAGGTCAAACTGCCAGTGAGAAGGGAGGGACTTGAGATCTATGGTGAGTGAAGAGCTACACACTAGATCCCTGTGAATTTATATTGTCTCATTAATCCCCATCCATCCTGTGGGACAGGTATCATGGTCCTTATGTGAAGTGAGAAAGCAAAGGTTCAGAGAAGTTGAGAAGTCAATCAAAATTTAGGCTACTAAGAGGTGACAAGCCTGGTGTTTGGACTGAGATACACCTAATTCCAAAAGATTTGGCTCTTTCTAGAAAGATCATACTTCTGAGTCAGAGCATACCCACACCTATTTATTATTTGCTTTTTATTTTCAGTGTCTCCTTCATGTTATTCTGGAAATTTATTATTGAAAAGTCTGACTTTGTAAAAAAAAACATATTTGGTAGATATCACGTGATTTGTACCATGTCAGGTCCTAGGAAATTAAGTTTCAGTTATGATAAAAATTATGATTACATAAATATTACACAAACTACCAAAGACATATTTCTGGGGCTGGTGAGATTGCTCATCAGATAAGGCACTTGCCACCAACCCTAACCACCTGAGTTCAAACCCTGGAACTACATGGCAGACGAGAGAACTCACTCCTTCAAGTTATCCTCTGACCTTGAAGCTCATATTGTAGCATGTGTGTACCCGTGCATGCATGCATACACACATCTATACATATACACAGACAAATACACAAATGTAAAAAAATTAAAAGAAACACTTTCTAAGAGAAGTATTGTATCTTTAAATGCAAATATGTATGCCAAGACATATACAGTAACCCCAAGACAGACACGACTGCTCCAGGTGCCCAAATGCAGCCTGAGACTTCCCTAATCTGTGATAGGAAGACTCCCTAATTAATCTGGATCTTCTTTTGTAATTCTCATTTTTCAGGGAAAATATTTCAGCTTGAAGAAGTAACACTGTTTCCTATGAAGAGCTTGTATTTTAAAAAGGTCTTTAAAAATAAGCATTTTATTGGCTAAGGGGATAATCTTTTTTTCCTTCTCATGTGTATGTGTGTATGGCGCACATGCATGTATGTGAGCTCTCTTGAATGTGAGCTCACAGGCATGTGCAGATGTACATGTACACATGTATGTGGAAGCCCATTGTTGACATAATTGTCTTCCTAGATCACATTCCATATTTGAGGCAGAGGCTCTCAGTTAAACCTAGAGATCACTGATCTAGCTAGTCTAGCTAGTCAGATCCTCTTCCCTGCTTTTCCAGCATTGGAATTTTAGGTAGCCACCACAACCAACCAGCATTTATGTGGATGCCAGGGATGCAAACTGCGGTCCTCATGCCTATTAGCTGCTGAGCTTTCTCCTTAGCATCATGACAATTTTCATCTTAAGTGAACAGCATGAGCAAAGTAAGGGAACTTGGGGGAAAATGTAGACTGATGAGCAAGCACTGTCCTGGCATGGGTGTGTACATAAGCATGTGCATGCATGAGAGTGTGTGTGTGTGTGTGTGTGTGTGTGTGTGCGCATGTGTGACTTTGCTAAAATGTTTGTACTTTTCTTTGTGCTTCAGTTATGCTCACGTGTGTTTAAGAATATGGTACTGTAAATGTGAGAAGAGAGCATGAGAAGGCTAAGGAAGCCAAAGGAGGTAGAATCATGGGCAGTAAGAGTCTTCAGAGCCCACAGTGCACCCCACAAAACAGTCCAAACAGGATGGGTGGAGGGAAGGAAGAAATAGAAGACAAGACAGGATAGTAGTAAGGGAGAGAGAGAATAAGAAAAGGAAGGCAGACAGGCATTTAATATACTTGATTTGGCATTATTAATGACTCTGATATTGTAGTGAACTGATGGATGATAAATCACTAGTCTTCATATATTTTAGCACTAGATGGGTGGTAAAGTAATAAGTGAGTAAGAAACAGCAGAGAATAGGATTAATTAAAACAAAGATAAGTGAAAAAAGAAAGTCAAATATGGTGACTTGTCAAAAGAAGTGACTGAGAGAGACCAGATGGGTAGCTAGGGAAGACTGGTTGTGAAGAAGATAGATACTGGGTTGAAATCTGAAGGACAGAAGGATCAGCCAGGCAAGGATCTGGGGAATCAATTGCCCTAAGGAGGGAAAGCTGTGTGACAGGAAGGGGATGTGGATGACACCAGAGAAGTAACATCTCTTTGGCAGCTTTTGGAGATTCCATGAAATTGCTTAGGAGACTATCTTAATATTCTATGCTTAAACACTGTTGGTGGCATGAGCTCAAGAAGGCGCTGAGAAACATGCAGATTCAGCTTATATATTGCAAGCAGACATGAGTGCAGCTGATTCAAATTAAATTTTGGGTGGTAAAGAAATAAGGATTATCTGTAAGTTTGAGGGTTAACAGCTGTGTGGATGAAAAAGACAAAGCAATGCTACCTTGGTGATACTTTCCCAGAGGGGCTCAGCACTAATCATACTAGTAAAGCACAACCCCACAGTTGTGGACTCTGCATGGTTTGTCAGAGCTCAGCAGCTACTGTGCCTAAGTTCACAAGAGACAAAAACACTCGTAAAACTTCCATTCTTTTACTCGATGGAGTGAGGGAGCACAGTTATAGTATTTCTGAAGAGCCATTTGGCAAACTGTATCAAGAGCCATAAAAATGTTCACACCCCATTGACTGAGAAATTCGAATTCTAGGAACAGATCCTAAGGCGATGCTCAGAGAGAGGCATAATGGTTGTGAACATATGTTAATGTCAACATTGCTTACACTATAATAACAAATGGGAACATCCTAAACGGCTGACAATAGGCAATTACTTAAAACTGTAATACAGTCATGTCATGTTATATCAGACAACAGTTATAGAAATAAGGCTTTAGTGGAATAATTAACAACTTGATAAAACTGCAAAGGCATAGTATAGAATCATAAAATATATAATCTCAGTTCAGTAAACAGCTTAAAAGGACAGCAGAGAGGAAACCCCTTGTGACTGTGTTTAAGTATCACACACATTGGGAGCTTGAGGTCTTTCTGATAAGTGCTGGGATGTGTGTAAATCCCCCAAAGTAGATTCAGCTAATAAGCAATCATTAATCCTTCCTGTTTCCTGTGTTGTTGCATTTTATGGATTGTAGGAGCTATTGAGCAGAAGATAAAGGAAATATGTGAATCTATAGATAGAACAAGTTGGCTTTTTTCCTAAGTGGAGGGGACAGTGAAGAAGACAGGGTACTGGACAGGATGGGTGAGAAAAGAGAGAAAGAACACTGGTATGTGGGGCAGTTAGCCTCACAGTGAGAAGGTGAGATGGTAAATGTGCCCTCAGTGGTCTGGTTCTGGGTTTTTGTTGTAGATTCTTTCTTTTGAGCCCCTTGATAAATCTCTAGTGCATTATTGGTTCTTCACTAATAAGAGTTGGTTCCATACAGACAGTTGAGACAAATGTTAGTACTTGGGGAGCGGAGACAGGAAGATGTGGAGTTTAAGGTTATTGTTTGCAACACAGTGAGGCTATTACAGATTACATGAGACTCTGTCTCAAACAAAACAAAATAATACAAAGCACAAAAAATGCCAGCAGCTGCTTAGTCCTATCCGAAATCGATTGGTTTTCTTTTCAGAGAAACCACCCATTCCTCTTTTTAAGTTCCTGTGGTTTAGGTGTACTTAACTAACCTGCCAAACCCCTCAAACTGAAGAGTGAATTCACAACTCACACCAGTGTTACAAGGAGGGCCTGCTTGTTCCTCCTGGCTGCCTGGCTAGCTTAGCCCCGAAATAAGCACACAGAAACTGTATTAATCAATTCACTGCTTGGCCCATTATCTCTAGCCTCTTATTGGCTATCCCTCACATCTTGATTTAACCCATTTCTATTAATCTGTATATCACCACGTGGCAGTGGCCTACAGGGAAAGATTCGGCATGTCTGTCTCTGGCAGCTCCATGGTGGTTCTCTCACTCTGCCTTCCTCCTCACAGCATTCCGCCTAGCTTTCCCTGGCTACCTAGTTCTGCCCTATCAAGGCCAAGACAGTTTCTTTATTCACTAACCAATGAAAGGAACATATAGACAGAAGGACCTCCTACACCACACCAGACTAGTGAGAGCATCCCCTCCTCCAAGGCAATAGGACCAGAGATAAGATAGGCCTGTAAGTCCACAGAGTGAACTGTAGATGTGACAGTTTTGATCCAAATGTCTTCTACCTGCTCATGTTTTGAGTGTGCTAAGGTGATGTTTGGGGGAATGTGGATCTTTTAGGAGGTGGAGCTAGCTGACAGTTGTAGGTTACTAAAATCAAGTCTTTGAAAGTTATATACACCCCAGTCCCTGATTCCTGGCAGTGCTCTGTTTTCTGGTCTACTGGGTATACAAAGCCTTAGGCAGATTGCTTCTGTTGCCCTGAACCACACTGTGCCTTCTCCCGTGTTGGACTGAAATCTTCTGAAGTTGTGAAACAAAAATAATCTTTCTTCTAATAAAATGAATTGTCAGGCATTCTGTCACACAGTTGTAAAAGTACAAGAGTGTGTTTTTTTTTTTATGATTGTTGGAAGATGGATTCTTACCCTCCCTGGATTTATAAGAGAAAACACCCACTTAAAGCTTTTGTGCCCCCTCCCCCACTGTAAGAAGAGAGCTTGCCTATAAATGGAGCCAACCAGAAGACAGAACTGAGAAACATACTGATACTGGGGTACAATCATAAAGTATTATCCCTGGAAATTGTAGTAAAATATGTATGTGTGAGGAGGGTGGTGGTGGTAAGAGGGATGTTCTTAAAAGTACATACATATTGTAAACTCATTCAGATTTACAGACATGTAGAGAGCTAATATAATATGAGCCTGAATACTCATCGTCTAAACTGAGAAATAAAACATCGCCAACCTAAATACAGACTTTGCTTCTGGATCACAGTCTGTTCTACCCTCGTCAGCTTAGGGTGTATTGTTTCTAACCCTCTGTTTTCTCCTTTAAGATTTGTATCTATGAGGTCAGTAAGACGGCTCAAAAGGTAAAGGCACTTGCCTCCTAGTGATGTAATTCTGACAATTTCCCTGGAAGCCACATAAAGATGGAAGGAGAGAACTGACTCTGCAAAGTTGTCCTCTGTGTGCACACACAGAACAAGAAAGTTGAGAAAAAGTATGCATGTATTCATGAGCTTTTTGAGCACTATCTTTTTAAATTACACATGCAGGAGACTGGAGAGATGGTTCAGCAGTTGCTTTTCTAGAAGACCTGTTTTCAACTCCCAGCACTCACATGGCAGCTCCCAACTATCTGTAACTACAGTTCCAGGGGATCTGACACTCACTTCTGGCCTCTATGCACATACATAGGTGCACATGCAGGCAAAATACTCATGCACATAAAAATTATGCATACAATGTAATTAGTATACATATTACTTTATAACTTCCTTCCAGTGTTATAGTTGTAAAAATTGTTTTTTCTTTCACTGTATGGTTTTAGTTCACTTATTTTCTTAGTTATCTATCATTTCACTGTGCTCCCACATCACTGTTTACCAATCCCATCTCTTGTGGATAGGGTCTAAACTTCCTACACTGAAATTTTCACTGATCTAGTAAGTTAATCTTTTGCCTAATCCAGTTTTATCTGAGTATTCAGTTACTTTAAAGGTTCTGATAACTATGAAAATTTTTGTACCTATCAAAAACCCAAAATAGGGAGTAAGGAACATAATCATATAGTTTATAATTATACTAAATGAAAAAATATATCAAAATGTTTGGTAGTGGCACAGCAGGTAACCATTAAAATTTTGTTTTAATACTTTCTCTGTTTTCTGTACTAAATATGCTATTACTATCATAAAAATAAGCTCTTATAAATAACTATTAGGAGGCAGTTGCTGCAAATTAACTTCTCTAGGGTAAAAATAGCACAGATTCATTAGTGCAGAGCATGGAAGAGGAGCCACAATACACCCAACATGAAAATACCGATTAGTTATTGCTCCAAAGATCTCTCTTTCCCATGTCACACAACTCCCTGATGGCAAAAATCCTTCTTTATCAGGATAAACAGCCTTGGTGGTGGGTCCTCTCTTCAGAGGGCCCTTCTAGTTTTTCTCACTTGGGTGTTCTACTGGAATCAGGTACAGCACAATCATTTGGGAGAGGGAAGCTAATGCTCTTTGCTTTCCGTCCCTCTCAGTATCATAGCTTCCCCTTTACAAGTATGTATCTTCTTAGCCGCCATTTGGAACCTAGCCCCATCTGTGAGTCACTCCACTTAGTACCACTAAATCAAGGGAAAAATACCAACAAAAAACTATCAGTCTTTATATAGGTGCCTTGGAAGGTGGTGTGGAAATGCAAGAGGCTGTGAGAACATGTTCTCTAAATTAGGGATAAAGCAGTTTAGATTTAGAAGCTCACTACCAAGAAAGGGTTCTGAAAGTGATCTAATCCAACCTCATTTTTATAGATAATAGAAATGACTTATGCCCAAGGTCATAACATAACCCTGATAGATCTTGAATTTGACTACATGTTTTTGTCCATTGTTTTAACTGAATAGCAATAAATCTATTGCTTTAGTAACTACCTGTGAAGACATCACCATCATTCACATAAATGATTTAGGCTGTCCCCTCCATCCTTCTCTATTTGTATTTCAACCTCTGTCTACCTGTTCATCAGGGCTATCTCATTTTCTACTCTCTCTATTGTCTCTATAATTTCTCTTTCTATCTCAGTACTGGGAAAGCAGAGTAAGCAGCAAACATACAAATGTGTCTTTGATAGCAAAGACAACAGGTGCCAATCTGGAGCTCTTTAAGGACAGATACACTGTAAGAATACCCCCTGTAGTTTGAGATAAGAGAAGATGAGTGAGTCTGTATGCCAGTATGAATCTCCTTAAAACAAGAATGTAATAGTAAATACCAACATTAAAATTGAGACTCAATGTCTTAGTTAGGGTTTCTACTGCTGTGATAAAACACTGTCACCAAAAGCAACTTGGAGAGGAAAGGGTTTATTACAACTCTCAAGTCACATTTCATTATTGAGGGAAGTCAGGGCAGGAACCCAAGGTAAGAACTTGGAAACAGGACCTGAAACAGAGGCCATGGGGGACACTGAATATGAGCTTGTTCCTCATGGCATGCTCAACTGCTTTCTTATAGAACCCAGGACCATAAGCCAAGGAATGATACCATCCACAGAGATCTGGACCTTCCAACTTCAGTCATTAATTAAGACAATATCTCCATGCCATAGGCTTGCCTAGCCTATGGGTAATCTGGTGGAGGTATTTTTAATTCATGGTTCCTGTTCCCAAATAATTCTAGCTTATGTCAAGCTGACAACAAAACCAAACAGGACACTCTAGAAATTTCATTCTGCGCAAAGTTCTTTTCCTCCCTGACAGGTGGAAAAGCAGTAGGTAGACATCACTGTTTAATGAGAAACATTGCTAACAATGAAAGATGTCTCTAAACAAAGTTGTGTTGGCATACTTACTTAATTCATCTCTTAAACTGCTGTATGCTTGTTCAAGAGACATTGAGATTTGATGCGACAGCTCTGGGCTCTAGGAAAGAACTAACTGCTCAATTGCCTTTGCTTTTAGGATTCAATGAGGACAGCTACATTCTCTGTCCCTCTGTCTCTCTCTCTGCCTCTCTCTCTCTCTCTCTCTCTCTCTCTCTCTCTCTCTCTCTCTGTGTGTGTGTGTGTGTAGGCTAGAAATCGATTTTGGGTATTTTCCTCAGTTTCTGTTTACCTTTAGTTTTTAAGACAGAGCCTCACATTGAACTTGGAGCTTGCCAATTGGCTAGGCAGGTATCCATCTATCTCTGTCCAGTTCCTCTACTTCCCACTGCTGAGGTTAGGGGTGTTATACATAAGTCTCAGCTCTTTATGTTTATGTGGCAAACTCTGAACCAACCGAGCAATCGTTCTAGTCTCCCGTGTTATCCTTAAGACAGAAAACAAAACATAAAATTAAAAAGAAACTTTTCATATACTTGTTCAAAGAATAAAAATATGTTTGGAATTTTCCCTATGAAAACTGGAATAGCCATTTCTATTCCTCATCCTTTAAGGCAGTTTTTTGTCATCCTGTACATGAAATAGTAGAAATCAAAATTTGTATAGATATTTAAAGAGGTAGATTTAAATATTATTGCTCTAAGATCTAGGAGAAATGGGTCTATAGACATAGAAAATCTCAAATGTGCAAATGTACTCACCACCCTATACCATTTTCTCAGAAGCATCAATGTTCATTTATCCATTTAGGTAAAATTTTAAATGAGTCACTGAGAGCATAAGCAATGGAAAACAGATATCTAGGATTGTAAAGCAGAAGCTAAAGCAAATATTTAAACTGTAAAATGGAGCTGGGCTGCTATAGAGATGCATTTACAGGGACAGGGATGATCCAACTGGGAGCAGGTGGCTGGAACAATAGGCAAGGGCAGGATGTAGACAGTGATGCCATGACAAAGGACACAGAAAAGGGAGAGGAGGGGACCAAAACAAGTTATTTAAGAAATATTCAATTATTAACCATGTCTGCTAAAGTGTTTCCAACATGCTAAAGCAAACTTTTAAAGATGCTTTCTCCTTGTGGCAAAGGACTCTAAATTCAGAATCTGTTTGACAATCATTGTGTACCTACCAGGTTTAGGGACTCCATTCTTCCCTAAACCACTTCTTCTCATTGATGTTCTTTGTTCCTACATCACTATCCGTGTTGCCTTCCTTACCTCTACTAACAGTTTGATAACTTCGTTCCTACCCACTGAACCAGCTTCTTGAAGACTTCTATAATGAATCCAGCCAGTTGTGCTCCCTGTCCTCCAGAGATCTGAGTGCCAAATGATCACTAGTTTCAGGAAATTGTTATTTAGAGTATGGCTTGGTCGTTGGTAGACATATCTTTGGTACATATATTCCAAATGACCAGTATTGGTAAATTCCTGGAAGAGACACACATGTTCTTTGACCTCATGGTATCCTTTCTGCCTCTAATTCTCTGCATTCCAATTGCAGCAGCTTTCTTCTTGTTTCATGAGTACCATAGAATGTTATTACATATTGTCCTATCATCTCCACTTTATTCAACCGCCTGTATTTTTCTTGGTGGTGCTGGTAGTCTCATCTTTTAGGGCTCAGCTGAAATAGTCAGTTCCTTGGGGAAATCATTTCTTTTACAAATCAGAATAATCTCCTAATCAGCTTCCATTATGCCTTCCCCTTTCCTAATGTAACCATATAGAGAATCAAATGCTTCTTAATGGGGCTGATCCATTCATGTCAATCATCTTCAATAGACTCCAAATCTAATAAAGAAAGGCCTTTGTCTTATTTATTGTATGTTTCCAACTATTACTACAGGGTCCACAGTATATGACAGGTTCCTACAGATAGTTGTTCTTAAGCAATGAAACCAAATATGTGCTTTTTAACATACCTTTTCCTTCCGGAAGTGAAATTCATAGACTATAGAATCTGGATATAGCTATACTTTCAAATAATCATTTAGAACATTGTAAGTATTAAATCAAGAATTCTGTTGTCTAAAAGGAAAGCAAATTATAATAAAATTATGCATACTTCAGTATGTGAGTGTTTGAACACAAGCACACACACTAGGTGATATAATGGAACAGACTAACACTTGGACATGCACACACACAAAGAGCCTCTGGGAATCTTACACATGCAAACTGATGATGTTAGTGTCAATATCAAATGTCACCATTCATCATGTAAATTCTTTTAATTGCAAACAACTTCCAGTAGAGTTATATTTAAAAATTACAAAAGACTTGTGATTTACGTGATATTTGAATTTCTGGAAACCCATTGTATATTAAAACTTGGCAGGCAGTGTCCTGCTCAGGAAGTTGTCTCCTGTGCCAATGCATTCAAAGCTATTTCACGCTTTCTCTTCTGTCTGATTCAGTATACCTACATTTATGTTATGTTATAATTTTTCAAGGTCTGTAAAGAATTGGGCTGTAATTTTAATGGGGATTGCATTGAATCTGTAGATTGCTTTTGGTTAGATGGCCGTTTTTACTATGATAATCCTACCGATCCATGAGCATGGGAGATCTTTCCATCTTCTGATATCTTCTTCAATTTCTTTTTTCAAAGACTATAAGTTCTTGTCATACAGGTCTTTTACTTGCTTGGTTAGAGTTACATCAAGATATTTATGCTATTTGAGGTTATTATAAAGGGTGTTGATTCCCTGATTTCTTTCTCAACCTGTTTGTCATTTGTATATAGGAGAGCTATCTCCTGTGATCATACAAGTCTTCAAATAGAGGGAGTAGGAAACCAACCTAACTCCATAATATTCTATCTATAGTCTGTCCTGCCTATGGGTTGTGCTGGGGTAAGGGTGGCCTAGAGATTGAGGGAGTGGCCAATCAATGACTGGTCTAGATTAAAACCCATGCCAGGAGAGTAAGCATATTTGTGACACTGCTTGGAGCACCAGGACCAAGACCAGGACAGGCTGGATGGTGACTGGAGGAAACAAATGTCAATACCTAACAATACTCTGATATACTTATAGGTTGGTGCCTAGCCCAATTGTCATCAGATAGGTTACATCCAGCAACTGATGGAAACAGATGCAGACCCACAGGTAAACATTAAGCGAAGTTTGGGGAATTCTGCAGAGGCGAAGAAAGGATTGTAGGAGTTAGAGGAATCAAGGAACACAAGAAAACCCACAGAATCAACTATCCTGGACTCATAGAGACTGAACCAATAATCAGGGACTGACCTAGGCACTCTGCTTATATGTTACAGTTGTGTATCTTGGTCTTCTTGTGGAACCCCTAACATTGGGAGCAGGGGGGGTGCTGTCTCTGACTCTTTTACTTCTGAATTTTGGGACCCTGCTTCTCATACTAGGTCACCTTGCTCAGCCTTAATACACGGGAAGGTGATTAGTCTTGTGGTAACTTGATATGCCATATTTTGTTGATATCTATGGGAGACCTGCCCTTTCATGTACAGAAGCTGAGGAAGGATAGATTGGGGGTGGGAACAAAGGTATGTGTATATGTGTTGGGGACCGGGAGGAGAATAGGGAGGGGAAACTGTGGCCAGGATGTAAAGTATATGAAAAAAAAACCCTTTGCAAATAAAATGAAATTGTGTATATGGAAAATGGATCTGGATTCTAGTCATAGGTAAATATAAATAGGTTCCCCTTTCACATAGATGAATAATGGGCAGGGTATTTGAAAGTCTTGTATAACATGGAGAGTTTCTCACAGAAGAGATGGCCCTCCATTTGAAGGCATGTAGCATTCTTGCAGTTTGTATATCAAATGCTACCATTGCTCGCACTAATCATCATGATAACCCAACACATCCCACTGGTTTCTGAACTATCCTCCCAACGGTTGGGATCTTTGGAAACTATTGGTATTGAGCATAACTTTCTATCACTCAAAGGCTTATGCACTTATTTTGCATGCAGCTAGGATTTTTAGAAAAGAACTGTATGTTGGAGAACAAGGAGAATTGGGCATCAGATGCTTGATTCCACGATTCCCATACAATAAATGGTCTCTGCAAAGACTTATTAAAAAGAAAGGACAGCAAGTATGAGCAGCTGCCTTCTTCTGCAGGTGTGAAATAAGCAGGCACGTTTATTTTCTCATATTCCTCAAACATAAATTTAGTGTCTTTAAGCCACTAGGATTATACTAAGGCTGTGGTATTCAAAGAGAAATGCTTAAGACAGTTACACCAGGAAGGGACATGGTATGGAGAATGAAATGGGATGTATTCTATAGCCTGGCAGCCAGCAGAACTTATAAAATATTACTTTCTCTTTAAAAAGGCTTTTATAGTGCTAGA
The DNA here is from genome assembly GCA_004026605.1 of Ondatra zibethicus. Lineage (NCBI taxonomy): Eukaryota > Metazoa > Chordata > Mammalia > Rodentia > Cricetidae > Ondatra > Ondatra zibethicus. Next base: position 5,582 of record PVIU01016217.1, on the reverse strand, counting down.
TTTTATTAAAAATCCCAGTTTTTCACCCAAGAGAATCACTCTGTTGTAGCAACAAGCAGAAACAAAGCTGAGTGGATGACTTCTGAGAAAATGACTTTGGCACCATAAACTACATATCCTATATCATAAATGCTGTCAGTTCGTGTAAACCAGCAAGGGTGGGTAAGAAATTTGCTAGATGAAAGGAACTTTAGCAGGTCTCACTTCTACAGATGTAGACTAAAAGAAAATCCCAAGATATTGAAATAGGAACAAATTGCTGGATTCTGCAGGAAGGTTGGCAGGCAGTGAGCATTTCTGTTAAGAGACATTCCCACCTAAATATTTCCATCTCTGGGCTGAAGTAAGGAGTGTCGGTAGGAGACATGGTGACTGAATAGCAGGTCGAATATGTCCAAGTGGCCAATATAGGTTCAGTGGCTGAAATCAAAAACATTATTTACTCATTCACTGCAGAAACGGAGACTGTCTACTTGAATCATATGTTGTTTAGTTGCTGAGTTATAACAGTAAATAAGATTGAGTTCTTTTCATAGACTTTTCCATGTCTGAAATTAAGTACATAAATAGGTAGGGGTGTGTGTGTGTGTGTGTGTGTGTGTGTATCCAAAAGGTACCAAGGAAGCAATCAAGAAGTCATTACTAAGGGGTGACTGAAGGTGAGAATAGAAGCTTTTGGTTTGGGGATGTCCATGAAGTTGTCCATTGAACTGTCAGAAGGCTTTTCTGTCTGACATGGTTACCTAGGAACTGAGATGTGAATGATGGCAAGAATGTTCATTTAAGCTACACCCTCATCTCAAAGTGTTCAAGTCCAATGGAGTAGGTGTCCTATTGCTAAGTCCCATGATTACTACTGGGACTGGGAACTATAGGGTACCTGCCTATGTTTCTTCTTTTCCTCACTGAATACATACCACGGCCTCAGGAGATGATACAGAAAACTGAAAAGCTTAGGCTGGAAATTGGGTCCTAGTTCTGTGACAGTAGACACATTGGTCATAGTCAAGGTATACATTGGCCTGAATTTATTTCTTTGTAAGATAAAAACACACTGTGTGCTCAATAAGGAAGGCTCATGCCTGAATTATTTCTTACTGTCTTTGTAGAAGCCAGAAGCCAGATCCTAACAGGTGACATCTCAATAAAATCTATTATTGTTACTTCTATCATCACTTAATAGGTAAGATTTCTTCTAGCCCTAATATTTGACTAATTTAATGTGGTCTCTTTATAATAAAAACAACACAAATCTTTTTCATATTCTGACATGTCTGACTCTACTATAGAGATATATCTTCTTTCTGGGACTCATTTCTTTTACCTATAAAGATTATCTATAAACTAAAAATTTGTCTTGGATCTGGAATTACAGGTTTGAAAGGAAATTTTACAAATAAAATTGTATTTCCAATACACTAGAGGAACCCTGTGGTGAATTTTAAAAAGAAGTGTGTAGTAGATATTTTTTCCTAAAGTGAAATATATTATTTTCTATATTATTCTTCCATGTTGAGTCTTATTACATGAGGATGGGTTATCTTTTTTAGAGGGAGGGATGTTACAATTTTGAAGCATAATTATTGCTTGTTTGCACCGAATTGTCAGAACAATTTCACTCCTCAAATAACAAGTAGGATGTTAGGAGGATATGTGAGCACAGGAAATTAATACTCTTCTAGAATGGCATTATTTTTTGGAAATGAATTCTCTCTTTGTCTCTCTTATGTTCCTACTTTCTCCCTCCATATTGTGTCTCCATTTGCTTGTATAATGTCTTCATGAGAGTTAAGAAAGGACTTTGTCTTTCAAGATGTTACTCACAGCTCTAACATAAAATTAGGTTCGGTATTTCTAGTTGCCAAAGAAGGGATAAGGTTAGTGACATGGTTATTCCACTTAATGTTTACTTTGCTTCAAATAATAAAAAAGTTAACTAATTATGGCTTAAATCATGGAATGCTAATTGTTACTCAAGGAAAGACTGGGCGTAGGTAGATCAAGTCTTCATGCAAGAATTCTGTGGTCTTGGGGTCTTGTGTCTATCTTAGTTAGTCCCTTATTTGGTCTCTTTGTGATTAATAGATGATCACTGTCCTAGCTACTGGATCCTGAGAACAACTGGCACTTACTTGGAATGGCTGGTGGGGGACGTTCAGAGAACCTCCTCCTTTCATTATATAATGCCAACTCCCACGTGCTTTGCAGATTTGGAAAAGCATTTAAAAGGGAAATAAACATTATTGACATGTCCAAATTTTTTTTTGAAAAATAAAAGCCTACAGGATGCATGGCAATGGTAGCAGTGATGATGCTGACGACAATAAAGACAATATTTACTGGGAACTTGCTATACAGAGACACAGCCTCAGACGTTTACACACAGTAGATCATTAACTCTTTCCCAAAGCAAGTACTGCTTTCCCTTTAGCTGATGGAATAAACTGCATTATAGATGTGATAGATTACCTTGGCTGTGCTCAAATGCAGCGTGTTTCAACCAGGACAATGCTGGGCATGGACCTCTTTAAAATTCTTGAAGGCACTGGAGACATGGCTTGGCTATTAAGGGCAGCCAATGTTCTTCAGTAGGACCAAGATGTGGTCCCCAGGATCCACAAAGTGGCTCACAACTGCCTGCCACTCCAGTGCCAAGAGATCTGACATTGACTTCTGCCTTTTATGGACACTGGGCACACATATAGCATGCCCAACATTGTCTTAGGGTTCTATTGCTTTGAAGAGACATCATGACCACAGCAACTCTTATAAAGGAAAACATTTAATTTGGGACTAGCTTACAGATTCAGAGATTTATCCACTATCATGGTAGGAAGCATGGTGGCATGCAGGCATACATGTTGCTGGAGAGATAGCTGAGAGCGCCATGCTAGATCCATAGGCATCAGGAAGAGACAATGAGGCACACTGGGCCTTCAAATCTCATAATGTTCCTTCTTCTCCCAAAAAGGCCACACCTACTCCATAGTGCTCTATGAGCCTATGGGGCCATTTTCATTCAAACCACCACACACGTACCTGAGAATACTTACACACATACATAAATAAATAAACCTTTAAAAATCTTCATTCTGTCCATGTCATTGGATCAGCTCTCTTTCCCTCTCTCCCTCCTCCCCCCCGTGTGTGTGTATGCGCATGCACATGCATGTGCATGTGTTGTATGGCTGACATATTAAACAGTTCTAGGGGAACAGAACTGAGAACTGACTGGTGTGCACTAAAGATTGCTTTGTTATGGAGAACAGCCTGAGAGCAGGGGGCCTGGTTGAGAGAGATCAATATGTCAATGTGAATGTTTTATTAAAACCTTAGCCTTGGTTTCTGGCCCAATAAAGTGTTTTGTTTAGAGCCTAATCAGAGCTATTGCTGCCACCCACATTTTGTGGCTGACAATAGACTCAAGTCAGTTTGGGTCATTGATTTCAGCTCTTTCCCCCTTTTGTTTCGCACCATGAATCTTACATTAAATGACTGGAATATGAAGCATCCTATAAGAGACCTTGGGGATGACAAGATGAATAAAATACAGTCTTTGTCCTTGGGGAATCAGGCAGTCATGGTTGTTTACTTCCTTTCTTCCAACGCACTGCATAGTTCTCTGTATTTTTCATTGAAAAAAAAATAGAGAAAAATTGTTCATTAGATTTGTCCCAGGTACCAGGGGAGCATCCTGAGATGATGTGAAGCACGTGAGTCTGGAATTCAGAAGACTATGCCTCTGGTCTGGACTCTGCACCTGTAAGGCCATGGGACTGACAGAAAGCTGGACATCGGGCAGGTATTATCGGAAGATTTGGAGAAGCAGACTCTATTATATTACTGATTGGCTGGTTGTTTGTCTCTGTCTCTAAGCAGCACGCAGAATGTCTCAGCAGTGGCTTAACTCCGAGGAAAAGCTGTGCTTCTGATGCCTAGCCATGTCTTCCAGCCAGTACTGTCAAACTCCCAGAGATCCCACGAGTTTGTATCAACTACAGAAATCAACTAGAGTAATCCGGAGGTCTGCAGTCACACCTTGGGGAGGTGCGTACTCTATCACTTCCTAGCTGTGGCGCCTGAGGGCCTGTAACAGGGGAAACTCCCAAACAACCATGACCTAAACAAAATCAAAATGTCCTTACCAAACATATGTTTCCTCCAAATGGGCTTTTGGAGATGGCTGTAGTAGGCCATTCAGAGCCACTGGGGATGCTGGTTCCATCTATCTTGATATTCTACCGTCTCTAACATGGAGCTTCTTTCTTAGGGTTCAAATTGATTTTCCCAGCTGCAGTAATCACAAGTAAAATCTCAAGGAGAAAAGGGCTGAACAAGAAAGAATTTTCTCCCTTTATCTAAAAATGTTACTGCTCTGTTAGGATTTTGGAAGGTGAGAGGACATAGTCATATCAATATACCCAGCATATTACACATATTCAAGGGATGGGAATAAGGATAGCTATGAATGGGGAAAGTCATATGGTAAGTATTAGTAGTGACTCACTCAGTTTTTCTGATTCTATATGTGCTAGATAACATGTATGAAAGAAGCCAATCAATGCCAGACTGTCAAGCGTAACCCCTGCTCTTGCTACCCTCTCGTCTCACATGTTTCATGTCTACAGGAGTGATATCAAAGAGAACATGAAAGAAATGACTCCTTAGTGAATTACCTTTCTATGATAAAATCTATTTTGCTGCATTTTTCTAGGTAACTTTCATCAGTGTGTGTGTGTGTGGGAAGTACAGGTGAATAGGGACTCCTCCTTCAATCAGAAACTCTTTATCCTACGTACAGGCTAGATAAGTAATGCTAAGCTGTTAAAACAATGGAGAGCTGCAGCTATGAGCCCAGCCAATGTTGGTTCTGGCTGTCATCGATCATATCCAGGCACGGCTCCTTTGGTTCCATAGAAGAAAGAGGGAGCTTGAGGGCTTCACTCTACTGAGTAGACTCCCACTCTTAACCATCAATGCCTCTTCTACAAAAGATGTGTTGCCATTCCCAAAGACCACACATAGCTACCAGGTGGAGGGCACTTTCATGAAATAACATTTAGGATTTCAAAAGGACATGCTTCTCTGAAAACCCTTCCTGTAAACTCCTGTGGACAGACTAAGCCACAGAATGAGAAGGGTAGGAGCCCATTTTAAGTAGGGTATTAACATGACCACTGCTTGAAATTCATTTCCCTTATTAATTAGCACATTCATTCACTCTTTCAATGGTGATTATTAAATGACTATTATGTTCAAGATACTGGAAATGCTTGGTACATCCCTAAAGAACAGCAAGCATTATGATAGAAGTCAAGACAAAAGTGGAATTTGACAGAAATGGAAAAGGGGTGGAAAAATTGTGGTTAAGAGTGCATACTGCTTTTTTTCCATACATTGTTTTGTTTTATTTTTTCCATTCAAGAACATAATTAAAGAAATAAAATTTTTTTTCCTTTCTTCCCCTTCTCCCGGTCCCCTCCCACTACCCCCCACCCCTCCTCCCTCCCCCTTCTTCCTTGAAAGAGGGCATGGTGCCCTGCCCTGTTGGAAGTCCAAGGCCCACCCCCATCCCTCCTGGC
>PVIU01016216.1:0-45684 GCA_004026605.1 Ondatra zibethicus | reverse complement strand
GCTAGAGAAGGGAATAAGATATCTACATTAAGAGAATCATTCTAGGGTTGGCAAGATACTTGGCCCTGGGGATCCCAGGTGTCCACGGGCATGTCCCCAGCTAGGTATTCAGGCAGCAGAGGAGAGGGTGCCAGAACTAGCCTTGTACCATAGTCACATTGATGATTATCTTGATCACCATTATAGAAATTTCATCCGACGGATGGAGATAGAGACAGAGACCCACATTCACATCAGAGCAATGGACTGAGCCCCCAAGGTGCAGTTGAAGAGCAGAAGGTGGGAGAAGCTAAGTTCATATTTCTTTTGAAAATCCAGATAATAATAATTCAGACTTCATCTGCAGAATTCTCAAATAGTGAAAAAGTGAAGCATTTACAAAGTGTGGGGCTTAACAATGACGTTGGTACCTCTCGTATATAGAAGCAGAATGTGAGAGAGATCTCAACTATACAAAGCCTTTGTCCAGCATCACACCTGCACTATACAGTGACGATGACACTAGATGACAGAGAAAACCAGAGAGTAAAGTCACATTTCGCAAGAAAGAGTAGATATAACTGTAACGATATATACATATTTATATCAATATGTTCTTTTCTTTAAAATGATAAGAAATTTCTAAATTAGTTTAGGTTACAATTTATGTAGTGAGTTTTACATACACAGACTGAAAGTATGGTTGCTGATCTTTCTTAGGGAAGTGAGGCATAAGCTAGAATTAAATAAAGGGAGGAGATATATGGAGGCAAATGCAAAGTACATTATGAATGGAGAAATATGCACAAATAAGGAAGGGAATGAGGGGGAAAGGAAGGGAATAAAGGGCAGAAAGAGAGATGGCGGGAGGAACAGAGGGGAGACAATAAAAACTGGGAAAGCCTAGGTGTGACAAGCTAGGAAGAAAGAAGGCAAGTACAATCAGAAATTAGGAGAAGAGCAAAATTATTTTTTACAGAATAAAGAAATTAAAAAAGGACATGATTGTTTACTATAAGCCTAAAGGGTTTAAACCTTTAATATGTTTTCCATGTATCATATGATTTCATAATCATGAAAATTTCAGGGTATCATTGTTTTCCATTATAGCAAAGATAATGGTAAAACAGAGAGTAACTTAATGTTCATTTTTTCAGATAAGTAACCTGACTATTTATAAAATGGTCTGTGTAACAATAATTTATAATATATACTTATGTGTATATACCATATATTTGAATGATTGTAGAAAAAAATCCAAAGTAACTGAGTGACAGAAATATTTGATTATTGCTATATTGATCTTCATGAATTGCCATGAAGTCAGAACTAATAAAAGTGCCTTATCTTCCTATGTGCTTTTGTTCATGATTCTTGGCACGGACTGAATTACATTCTCACCAAGTGAAGGAAAGTTTGGCCAGTTGTATTCTCATCTGTAGTTTCACTTGGGAAAGCACACATTTCTCTGCATACAAACCCACTGGCTGTGTTGAGTCCCTGTAGTGTCAAGCATGGGTACCTGTTGATTTTGTGAACCGCTGACAGGAAGGAGCAAAGCCTCACAAAACCTTGCCTATGGTCTCTTCCTGTGAGGATCATTTACTTTACCAGGGCACTCAGGAGAGACTCAATCTCCTATTCTTCTGATTAGGGCTAGGCTATAGGTTCCTCCTGCATTTCAAAGAAAGTTGTGTAACAAGAAACAACTAGTGTCAAGGACCATGTGATAATTCAGCATGTTAAATTGTAAAAAAGGAAGGGATTCTACCTGGACCATTAAAATCATTTACAAAGAATTATATTGCAAGAGGGAGAAAATTTAGGGTGTTTTGTTTTGTTTTCTTTTTCAACTAGAAATAGAAAAATTAAGAACAGATTTTGAGAGTGTTGATTGCCTTTATCGTGTTGTAACAATAGGATGCTGCAAGTGGTCATTCTGAATTGAGGGGCACCTATGAGTTGTTCCTGGGATGTGCTTTCTGATATGCTATCTCATTCCACAGTATCCTAATGACAACAGAAAACCAGGCTAAGTAAGAAGAGCAGTGAGCCAAAATAATAGATTCTTTAGAGAAAATTCTGGGTGCTACAGAATATGATGACTTGGGTATTTCACCCTGCTTGAATTTTACATGGTGATACAGTTTGCAAGTTGATCTATGGGGTCAAATACAAACCAAAGAAATTAGCAACTTGAAGCAAAAGTGAAATGAAAATTAGCCAAGGGACATTTGGAAATAAAGTCAACAACTGGAGTCCCCAAGCAAGATAAGAAAATGTTCAAGTTTGCCAGAGGAAGACACAGAGTGAAATCAACTAAAGAATAGATTAACCTAATCATAAACCAGGCGCGTGGCAATTATACTGATAATTACACTCCAGTGAGTCACTTATAATGCCATTACAGTACACATTAGTCACCCTTCTGCCTCACTTGCCCAAAATATACTGTAGACTGGCAGTGTAACAGCTGTTCTCTGCTTAGTAGGGGTTACAAATGTTGTGGAAACAAAGAAGACTAAAATATATACCTTCTCGCATTCTGCTAGCCTGTCTGTGATAGTAACATAGTATTTCTTATAATGGACAAAGTAGTCACTAGTATTCCTGGTTGTCCTGGAAGTCCTAAGTAGACCAGGCTGGCCTTTAAATAGGTTCTTAATTTGGATGATATTGTGCAATAAAAGTCTCTGTTCAGGGATAGGTTACTTATATAAGTTGCTGATGTGAAAATAATACAAAGATCTAGAACACTGGGAAATATTATATATTAAGATCCTCTATGGTGCCTTAGGAGGTTTGAAATAATTATAAAATAAAGTCCATTTGAGTTGACACTCACCTGTTAAAAATAAAAGGTAATTTATTTATCTCATGTCTCTGTAGTCTACGTTCTCAGACAGGCTGCAAATGGGACTACATCAGACATTACACGTGGATCTGTCATGTAAAGTGTGTTAAAGATTGTCCTTAAACTCAAGGGCTCAAAAGTCAGTGATAATTCTAAACATTCAAATACTTAATGAATAAGCAGTATTCCAATGAAGTGTGCAAGGAGCACACAAAGTCACTTCTGCCTGCTGTAGAGAAGAACACTTCAGCAAATCTGTGAATTCTTTTGGATCCATGGCAATAGTATGAGTTTGATAGAGGAAGAGAGACAGATGCAGAAAGGTGATATTAAGAAAAAAGTTTTATAATTTACACCTAGCATGGTAATTTGGAAATCTCATTCATCCTGGTACTTATGCCTGCCGTAACTCTTTATTTCATCACTCCTTGACTAGGTTCTATATATCTCATTTTCATGGCCTGGTTCAATACACATTTACTATATTATACTTTGGAATTCAATAGCTCACAATCAATTTTACTGGCATAGATATAGATATATAGATGTATGGGCCTATACTCCTCCTACGGGATCTAGAAGAACCCTCCTTCCTTATCTGTCCTAGGGTCAAGAGGCTGCATGCAATCTTGGCTCACTGCCACAACAGTCTTCTCCCTGCTTCATCACATGTTCAAAAATTTCCCATCAATATAAAATTGTAGTCACCTGTTATGGTAAGTGGTTTTATGACATCATCTTTATTACCAACCTCTTTACTTATACGGTTTTCCTATTTCTTGTCTGGTGATCTTTATATCTCATTGCAAAACTACTTACATTTATTCCTAGAAAAATTGAAGAAGATGTAACCTATTGCAGCAATATGAATGTCTTTGTTGTGATGGAAAATAACATAGGGAGAGATCAAATTGTTTCTCCTAATTTTTGCAGTTAGGAATTATGAGGGATAACTTAAGACTTTTGCTGTTAGCAAATCATTCTGTTGGCTTTTCTTAATAGAACAGTTGGTGTAGACATCAAGAGAAATAACTAAATAATGATATTACTAGTAATCGCACTATCTTAAATCATGTATAGTTACTATAAAATATATAATTCTACAGAGTTCACAAGATTTTTTATATACAACATCTAATATCAGCTTTGTAACATGCTCTTAATGTCACTACATTTTCCCATTTTAAAGGCTAGAAAGTATTCTGACAAATTATTTGAAGTCATGAATACAGGGTACAGAGACATGAAAGGGGACTTTTCCCCTGACATGTTGGCATAATTTGCAGACGTCTAGTTGAAATGCATTCTCTAGCAGCATGGGAAAAGTATTTGGACTGGAGAAATGCACCTCCCCAGCAGCAATAAAAGGCTTTGGACACTCAGCCTCATTTGTATCTCAGGACCACTGTGTTTCTTGGGATGGGGAAAGTTCTCGAAACTAATGCCTCAAGATCTTTTGATGTATCTCCTAGAGCCAGTGCTCATGTTCAGTGTGAGCATCAGTAAGGCCAATTTATATAAACTACTTCAAAGGGTTTTCTGTATTCTAAGATCTTTATCTCTGAATTAATTTTAAAATCAGAATTTACATCTGTCTATTTTTTACAACAGTTTGTATTAGAGTTTCCATAGCCAGATGTTAGAACACCATAGTGCTGCGATCCTTCTCTCATTTTAATATTGTAAACTAGAGGCAGACATGTACTTTGGATGGGTTCCTTCTTTGTGACTTAGTAAGTAATGTGTAGAAACAACATGCTTTCAAGAAGCCCAGAAACAATGCTTGAAAAGCTTTCATACACAGCAGGAGCACCAGTGATATACTAAACAACAGATTCTAAATCAGCAAGACACTAGCAGGGTGCTCAACTCTGAATAGGTTGCAGCCATTACTGCTGGTCCAAGGAAGATGGCTTTATAGCAAGATCAAGGACAGTGGCCAGCATTCCATGTGAGCCAATAGCATTCAGTGTGCATTCTCCTCAACTCTGCTAATACCCTGTGTTCTACTTATGATGAGCAGAGAACTAAGAACATTTGAGGAAAGAAAGGAAGTAAAGGAAGTAGTTGAAGAATAAGAAGGGTTTCTTTAGAGTAACCACACTGAGCAAGATTGAGCCTTGACAAGACAAGCAAGGTGCAAGACAGATATCACATAGGATAGTCAAGCACATACTGTGACAAAAGAAAACCACACACACACAAAACATTGCCCAGCGTGGACAAGCTCAGTCACACAGTCATTCCCGCAATGTGAACACAACTTTGGTTGCCTGGCAACACTCGTCAACTTAAGAATTTTCTCCATCTCGACTTTCCACTCATTTACTTGAATGTTTGTGGAACCTAGCTGCCGCAGGTGCTCACCAGCAGGTATGCTGTGTTTGGATTGATTATTTTAGCAGTTAGCTCACTACTTAATCCTTTAGGCCTGAGGGTATAAAATCTTTCCTGCCCTGAAACTGTGCTACACTGAGTTTGACATACAATTAATGTTAATTAAATATCCTATTAAATTTTAATTTATTGTTTTATTGCCACTTCTCATGCGTGCCCAAGTAGGAAAAAAATTAGTAACCATTGACATCGGCATCTTATTGATTCTGCCAAGGGGTGCAAGAATGAGGTTCTTTTCTCCGACAATTAAAGAATTAAAAGGCAGGAAAAAAGTATTACCGGATCTTGGAAAGTCATGGCAGAGCCATTATATGAGATTGATAAAACTAGGGTCCTCTCTTTAGCTTCTCAGTCTCATTAAGAAAAGAACAGCTCACACCAAAGCATGAGGTTAATATGTTAGAGTTTAGAAGGAAAAACCCAAGAGCAGCCAAATTGAAAATCTCACAAATACCCAAAGGAAGAGAATGGAGACAGTAAACACATACAGAAGTCATCCACATGGCAGCAGGACTCCATGGGCTGAGGAATGGAACTCTAGAGAAAGAGCAAGAAAGTCAAAAACATAAAAAAAAAATTCTTTAAAAAAAAAGTTTAAAAGTGTTAAGTAGACTCTGCCTGATTTTGGAATGAATAGAAGAGAAGAAAAAAAGGAATAGAATGTGTATGTCCTTCTGACCAAGGACCTAAAAATGTAGGCTGAACAAACTTTACATCAGGTCATAGGGATGGTTTTAGTGTCAGGGGAATTCTGGGAAGGAAGCTTACTTCTCTTATGTCCTTCCTATGAATCCTCCCTTAGTCAGGTCCCAATAGAATTTTAATCCAAAATTGGAGAATTGTGTGGACAACTGTAGGAGCTGAGAAAAAAATAGCTCTAATTCATAGCCCAGTTATGGCTTTTTTGTACATTATTTAAATTTCCATGAAATTCAATTAATTTCAATGTGACATTTTTCACAAATACTTTGTTTTGTTTGTTCTTTTAGTTTTTTCTCTGGGCTTCAGGTCGTGTCTGTTTCTATGAAATTCTGTGTATAGCCCTTAGCCTCCAAACCTCTGGCTTTTTAGACTTTAAAACCTGATTCTTTTTAACCATGGCACACAAAGCATTTTCTCTGTCAACGATAAGTATTGTGTCAATATTCATTCTCCACTACCAGCCAGTTAATCATGCTTACACTCAGATATTTTTTCTTCAAAGACCATCATTACTTAACAATATGCACAGTAAGTATATGTTTACATATCTATTTCTTCGTTATTTGCCCAAAATGTACAATGCCCAAATGACTGTGTTAAATTTTGTGGAGAATAAAAATATGCAATTGTAGTCCTTGCTCGAAACTAAGTATATACTGCCTACTAGAGAATACAAATGAAACCCTTCAAGGACATTGATAGAACATTTGGGAACTGTTTGCTTTTGGATGTTTATGTGTCGCAATTCAAAAGAGTAAGTAGAAGAAATGAATGTAAAGGACTTAGTACTTATATGGTATCTCTGACATTGGAATAGCTATGTTGTTAGCACTAGCCAAGACTTGAGACTCATTTACTTTTTATGATGACTGTTAATGCTCAATCATCATTCCTCACGTACTGCTATTATAAAATAGTTTCAATTCATGTTTTGCTTGTGAAGTCTATCCTATTTTTTTTCACTTAAGAGGCTCTGCCTGGAGAGTCATATTAGTTACTAACCTTGACTGGGCATCTTACCTATAATACTCTTTGTCCTAGATCTTTAGATTTCACACGCAATGATGGACCATCGAGACCTCAACCTGACATCTAAGCTACCATTACGCCATCCTCAGTAGGCATCACTGCAAGAGAGCTTACAGACTCCACAGCTATATGAAAGAGGGCAAGATTCATTTTTCTTCATGGAAACTTCTTTTTCCTTTAATTATAATTGTTTCAAAAAGTGTTTTTAGCACTTCTTAGCTGATACATAATCTCTCTTATATTCTAAATTTGAATCTAATTAATTCATCAACAAATTCTATACATCCTACCTATGTGCAGGCTTTTCAATCTATCTTTCCATTCCTCTCCCATTGCCACTCTGGTTTACAGTTCTATCAGTTTCCTATCCTCATGTACTATATTTCTTATCTCTTCCTTGTAACCGTGGGGGTGAGTGAGATCAGTGGTATAGAAATTTTTGAAGTAGCATGTCTTTATTCCCAACACTCAGGAGGCAAAGGCAGGTGTATCTCTGTGAATTAAAGGGCAACCTAGTCCACATGGAGAGTTGCAGGATAGCAAGTACTATGTAGAGAGAAGGTCTCTCAAAGCAAACAAACAAAAAAAGAAAGAAAGGAAGAAAAAGGAAGAAAGAAAGGAAGGGAAAATTTGGAGGGAAATTGTGTATACTGGAAGTAGTTGAGGTTAGATGGAGAGGTCTTATAAAGATTGCATAAAAGAAAGGAAGACATGAGCATGTTTTTCCAGTTCCTGTTTTAAAATGTGTGAGAAAATGCTCTATTCTTATCAAAGAGAATAATTTTACAGCTCTTCAGCAAGAAAGGTATGTTATCATCAATGGTCCCTAATTCATATTTTGTGAGTAATACATGCAAAGTTCTTTACTATAAATGCATTTCTAGCTATGGATACATTTTCAAGCTCATAGAACTACATTTAGTAGCATTTGTAGCATGACTTGACCAGTTGTTTTCCATGTATGAGTGTAATCCCTAGCTCATTGCTTCAACCATTTGAACAATAATTGTGATTATGATTAAAAATATTATAGAAACTAATGCAATGTTCATGATTGGAATAAACTGCATATTGTAAGGCAGTTTACATGCATAATTCCACTTCAATTTCCTTAGATTATTTTGACTGAGCAAATATTGCTAAGTGGACAGAATAGTAAACCAACTCCTGATGTTCAGGGTTGGTTATACCGAGAGATCTGTGCCTCTCTTGACCTTCTTCTGAGAAGCTTCCATGTGAAGTAGATGGTGATTAACACAGTGGCCTCCAACTGATCAAGGTGCAGTGAATAAGAGACCGTAGAATACTCACACCTAAAGGGAATATATACATCTCACCCATGCATCCCTTTGGATCAGAGACGATTTCAAAAGAAGGGGCAGAAAGAGCCGAAGAGCCTGAAGCAGCAGATGACCACAAAGAAACATCTCATAAACACAGCAAGGCAGCTGAAAATATGAACTAACAATGATTCCTCCATTATATGCAAAACCTATGAAAAGCTAATCCAGACCAAATCCCAGCATAGAGTAGGGAATGAGCACACAATCCCACCTCAAAATGCTGAGCTATTGATAACTGTTATCTACTGGGAGAGACAGAGGTAGCTTCCTCTTAGATTGTAGCCCACACATTCATGAATATTTTTACAGCACAAATTGATCTTAAAAGATAAAAAAAATTGCAAATGTAGATGGGTGGAAGGGTGAATCAGTAAAGAACAGAAGAGGTTTAATATTTCAAAACTGATGTATATATTAAATTCTGGACGATTATAAAAACATAAAAAGACAAAAAATTATTTTCCCTTTACTGGAAAAATATCTGGCATTAGGAAAAATGTGTGACTGTGTGAATGACTCAGGTAAATTTTTCATGGCCAGAGAGAAATTTTGATAATATAATCATTGATGAAGTGACAATAGCACAATTTTACAAAAAAATTTTAAAAAAGAATCTTAGGATAAGAGCCAGCCTTTGAGTTTATAGCTGTGAGACTTCAGCAAATGAGGCTTAGATTTTTTTCCCACTGTCAAAAGAAGACAATAATAGCTACCTCGCAGAAATGTTGAAAATGTAGCATAATATTCTTAAAACAAACAACAGAGGGTAAGTACCAATAAATTGTGGTTCATATCACTGTCACAATCCTTCTTATAGAAATATAATTGCTGTCTTTTTTATATTCTAAAAAGTAGGTCTCAACTTTCTCAGTATGTAGTCTCCTTCCTTTCCAACCTGGAATTAGAATCAAATAAGCTGTATTTGTCACACTTTCTGTCACTGTTACAAACATCTGGCATAAACAAACTTGAATAAAAAAAAAAAGACTACTTTGATCACAGTTTCTGAGCTTTCAGTTCTTTGTGGCAGTAAGGACATAGTGGGACAGAGTTGTTTACACCATGGGATGCTGGAAGTGGGGGAGAGAGAGAAGGCATATGCTAGCTGAACAGCATTATGTAGACAATGACAAAGTCTACACTCAGTTCAAGCAGTATTTAGTCTCCCTTGGGCTTTGCTATAGCAGCCTCTAAATTTCTGGATCATTCATCACAGTACATCAATGTACTTAACATTTAATTAATCGATCAATACTGAAAATTAAAAAAGAAGGTGTTGAAATAAGCAGAGTGGAAAGGCAAGAAAAAAATCCCTGCAATTGCAACATCCAATAATGAAAACTTCAGACAGTTATATCCTAGGTAATCATCAAAAGTAACAAAAGAACAGTCTAAATGTTATACTGTTTGGGTATTTGAAGGTTTTCAAGAAGAATTGGCAAACTTGGGCTGAAAAGCATTGAATTAAACCCGGGTGTTATGAAAAAGGTTTTCAAGTAGAATTGGCAAACTTGGGCTAAAAAACACTGAATTAAAACTTGTTCACACCATAATGAGGGGCTGTTGGCTGGGGAAAGGAATTATTATTTGTTGAGAATGCAAACACTAGTTGGTTTCCCATGCTCCAGTGGATGATCCCACACCCATGCACATATTGGCAACACTAACTGGACTTAGTGGTTTATAAAGGGACAAAGTTGGAAAGTGTTTGTGCTAGGGGAATAGGAGGAGTTGGACAGGGGGATGAAAAGTAGAGCAGGTCATATTTTATTATATACATGCATGAGCTCAATAAAACTAATATATAATATATTATTGCCAAAATACACATGGTGCATTTTACAAGAAAAATTTCCAAAACCTCAGATTGTTTCATAGAACATAAGAACAAAGAAAATCTTCATTTCTGATAACATCATATTTCCTGATATATTTCCTCCCTCCAGACACTGCCTCAGGTACATTATCTTATGATTGATTTGTAGATGGAATTCTTTTAATATCTTCACTCATGTATTATCTTATATCATTATTTAAAGCATAATTACAGGGCATTGACATAAGGAAGGATTCAAATTAATATGCAATAAACATTCAAGCTGAGACCATTTGGATTCAGCCATGCAAGAGGAGCATCCCCTGTCCATGAGAACATCTAAGGCTTAGAGAATGACAGATCTCAGAAACACTGTGAACAACTTCAATCTTTGAAGGTTAGAAGAAGCATTTAGGACCTCTTTCTCAGTTGAAGGATGGAATATATTTCTAATTACAAAGACTATTTAAACGTTGTCTGTTGACCTTAATAATAAAATGTTCAAGATCTTCCATGTGTTTTATTAAGACCAAACAGGAGACACAGAGATGGGCAATCAGCTGTAGAGATAGGTGGTGACTTGAATGAAAATGGCCCCCACAGGCTCATAGAGAATGGCACTATTAAGAGGTGTATAATTTTGGAGTAGAACTGGCCGTGTTGGCGGAAGTGTGTCCTTGGGTGGATTCAGGTTTTAAATGCTCCTGACAGGTTCAGTGTCAATCTCTTTTCCTGTTGCCAATCAATTAAGATGTGGAACTCTCAGCTCCTTCTCCAAAACCATGTCTGCCTGAACACCACCATGCCTGATAATGATGATAATAGACTGAATCTCTACACTGTAAGCTAGCCACAGTTGAAGGTTTTCCTTTATAAAAGGTTGTCATGGTCATAGTATCTCTTCATACAATAGAAACACTAAGGCAAGACAGAAATGTCCATTTGTAAGAATGAGACTAGTACACATTACACACTTGTCGGTAATCAGAGATCTCCATTAGTTTCTCTGTTTGCATAAATTATTAATTATTGCATCAAAACCAGAGACTATAATATAGTGGAATAGATATATGAAAAGTATAGAGCTGTTTATACATACATCTAAAGTTTTAGGTAATATCTATGCTGTGCTTTTGGAGTTGAAAATGTGATTGAAGTATTAAGAAAACCACTAGCAAGGTTATTTTTTGATTTGAGACTTGGTCACAGTCGTTAATGCTTATTCTGAATTGTATCCTAATTAGTCAAATTTTATGTGAAAGAGGTCCTGGTGCTTGCATTAATTTTTTACAGCTATAACAAATACCTGAGAATGTGCACTCTATAAAGAAAAGAACCTGTTTGGCTCACAGTTAAGATTTAAGAGATAAAAACATCACCAGTTTAGCTCTAATGAGGCGTTATTAGAAAATGGCATCAAAAGGATGTCAGAGGGCGTAAGATGACTTCATGGTGTCAGTAGAAAAAGATCTAGAGGAGTTGCCAAGCCTGCTTATAACTGTAACAAAACTAACTTAAGACTTTACACATTCCACTGTGACAGTGTTAATTTGCTCACAGAGTTTGATTTATATCTGACTCCATTGTATGAGGTCTACAACCTCAGTCAAGGTATGGTCATAGGTATCAGATACTTGGGAAGCTTTTGTGAGAAGATGGAGATTTCAAAGTTATAGTATGAAATACAATGAGACCTTGTCTCAAAAAATAAAAAATGAAAACAAAAAACTCTATCCAGCTTAGCATCAGTACACCACACTTCTAACACATGGGCTTCTGAGACAAAAATCATCTCCAACTAAGATATCTCACCCCTGCTCCAAAGTTTCCATCCTCCTCAGAATGCTCTATTTATTCTACTCAAACAGTTTCAAAGCTTTAAGCCTTTCCAACATCCCTGAGAAGTTCAAGGCCCATCTGAGTTTCAAGGCAAACTGCTTATATCTATCTTAGCACCTGTAAAAAGGAAAAAAAAAAAAAACAAGCAAACCAAGTTTTCTAGTCCTGAGATATGATCATCTAACAGGTATAAGATAACCATTCTGGCTCCAAAGTGAAAAATCCTAGAAAGATACAAAGGCATTATAAAACCCAAGTAAGTCAAAGCCTGGAACGTCACACATCAGATCTTAGAACTGCAGGTATGGCATCTTCTCTTCTGCATAAAGGGACTTTTTGACTTTGCTGAATTCAGCTCACATGACTGATGTCATGTGTTCGTGCTGGGACCCTGTGGATTTCCCCACCTAGTGTTCTATACTAGACTTCCATAACTCTTAGAAGAGACTACCTGTGACAATTCTACACACATGTCTAGTTTCTAGACATCCCTGAAGTCTCGGTGTAATAAATCATGATCCCATGGTTCTTTCACTCTGGCTGTCCACAGAATTAGTACCACATGGATACCAGCAAAGTGTTCAGCTTGCTTCACTAGGAACAGCAGCACAGGTTACACCTGGCTGGGAACCACAGTGGAGTAGGAGGTCCTTCTGTCTTTGTGCTGCTTTCATTGGTTAATAAAGAAAGTGCTTTGGGCCTCTTGATAGGGCAGAACTTAAGTGGGGGCGGGAAATTAAACAGAATGCTGGGAGGAAGAAGGCAGGGTCACAGAGACACTATGGAGCCACTGCCAGAGTCAGACTTGCTGCATCTTTGCCAGTCAGCCACTACCACATGGTGATATACAGATTAATAGTAATGGGTTAAATCATGATGTGAGAGTTAGCCAATAAGAGGCTAGAGCTAAGCAGTGATTTAATTAATACAATTTCTTTGTGCTTATTTCGGGGCTAAGCTAGCTGGACAGCCAGGAAGAACAAGCAGGTCCTCCTCCACCAACAGATTGGCGCTCCAACGTGTGCTAGCTAAATCCACATAAAACCTGAGAAAGCTTGATTATACAGAGTTTAGCACAGCTTTTTGCTGTTTGCTGGCAGTGTGCTGCAGCTGCTTTAGGAGAGATTTTCCTGACTCAGCAGCAGCAAAAGATTAAAAGCTGTGCAGTTTTAAAATAGTGGCTTTCTGGGCTATGCTGCCAGTGTGACCTCTGGCTCTTTCAGAAGATAGAGCATTTGACTGGGGTTTCTGAGCAGCATGCTGAAACTTGCTTGATGGCAGCAGGGACCAGCTATGTACCTGGAACTGGGGCAGTGCACACTCAGAGGTGCGAGTAGCTCAGCCATGCTGGACTGGGCAGGGCAAGCAGGTACTGCCATTTTGCCCCTAGCAATGATGCAGCTTAAGTTTTAAGAAGTACTTAACATTGTAAGAAGTGTTCCTGAACAGTAAAGAATTACAGATTTACAATAGGACAGATTCAGACATAAACAACCTCTAAATGGTGTTGGATAAATGTATGTAGGCTTGGTTGAGAGAAGAAAAAGAGCATAGAGAGTCACAAAATAAAGTCAATGCTTTAAAAATGGGGTAAAGTCTTTAAAGAGACAGAATACAGATAGTCATAGATTAAAAGGAGTAAAGAAAAATAAGCCATGTAAAAATGGAAAATTCATAGAGAGTCTGGATTATATATATATTATTGTGTCTTCTTCAAATTTTTTGACTGTGAAGAAGCTAAATAAAGAGAAACATTTCATTATATGGGCTGCTAAGCTAAACCAGCATGTTTATTATAAAGGTATCTTGACTTCAGAATTTGGGTCTAAGGATATGGTGCTTTGGAAAAGAGGTTTGTCTTTTGTTTCCACAGAAGATGAGAACCTGTGGAATACTTCCAAACAAATATGGTTTGATAGACCAAGGCCTCCTGAAAGCGAGCTGTAAACACCCTCAAAAATTACTTTGCCCAACTGCTGACTGAGGTGAACCTAGTGCACAGGATACACCATGAAAGACCTGATTAACAGCACACCCAAACAGCAGGAATCAATATGAACAGAACGATGCCCATATTCCCAAATATTGTTTATAATTGTTTTTTTACATTTAAAGGGGAATATGCTACAAAGAATTGCATTGGTATGAATCTTGGTTTATTGATATAAATTTAAAGTCAATTTTGTTACATGTATATGTATATTTTTGCCCTTGATTAAGGTTGTGTTTGTGTAGCTCATTTAAAAATGTAATGTATAATTAGGAAATATAGGTTATTAGATAGTCATCTATAATAATCAAGCTTGTAGTCATGTTAGATAGATTTTCTAGATGTACGGAGATATATTTCAGCTAGTTAGATATTCTTCAAATCTTTCAGAGACCTTCAGAATATGGCATTTAAATGTTTTAAAATTTTAGGACTTTTCATGACAGTGAGACACATTTGCTCCTGGCAGCACCAATCTAGTTCAAGAGGAAGATGGGCATCAAAGAGACTTCTTATGGAGTTTGTTAGATGAACTGGACATGTGGGATCCACAGAGAAATGACTATTAACGTGCCTAAAGGTGAGATAATTCTTCAGGGTTCCTGCTTCATGAAAGAGTCTGCAAGACATTCTGCAGAACACCAAAGAAAGTGATTGAACTTTCTTTGAAATTTTCTGCTTCATTCAAAAATCTGCTGGATACTATGGGCCTATAGGCTGAAGATGGATGCTCCAACAGTACAGAAGAACTTTGGGTAACTGTTCAGGCAGTGAGATGTCTCTGCAATTTCTAGAGTTTTAGAAGTTGCTTACAATGTACTTCCTGTTTACTTAATTATATCATATCCTTCTGGAGTATTTGATGGAGTTGAAGAATTTATAGTTATAGTTTTCCTTAGTTATTATAAAAAATAAAGTAGATATAAATATTGTAACTGTAATTCTTGCTTGATAACTGTTTGTTATATGTAATTTTGCTATATTACAGTTAAAGCCTTCCTTTTTGTTTAAACAGAAAAGGGGAAATGGTGTAGGAGGTCCTTCTATCTTTGTGTTGCTTTCATTGGTTAATAAAGAAAGTGCTTTGGGCCTGTTGATAGGGCAGAACTTAGGTAGGTGGGGAAAATTAAATGGAATCCTGGGAGGAAGAAGGCAGAGTCAGAGAGATGCTATGGAGCCAATGCCAGAGTCAGACTTGCAGAATCTTTGCCAGTAAGCCACTACCACGTGGTGATATACAGATGGGTTAAATCATGATGTGAGAGTTAGTCAATAACAGGCTAGAGCTAATGGGCCAAGCAGTGTTTTAATTAATACAATTTCTTTGTGGTTATTTCGGGGATAAGCTAGCTGGGTGGCTGGGACAAAAAGTGGGCCCTTCTCCACCAACACCACAGCTAGGATGACTGCTGAGCATTTCCCTAAAAAGTAATGATCAGACTCCTGGAGCGGCCCAGGCAGTGAGTACAGAATTCTGGACAAGTTTCATTCAGGGTTAAAGGAGTCTGTCATATTTCTGGACCAGCCTTGAATTGTCTGCCACAGTGCCCTGATATACAAAAGTGTGCTCAAGTTTATATAATTTTTGGACCTTACCTTTACATTATTGTTTTGTCTGCTCTTTTCTTCACCAGGCTATGAACATTGCAGTTGTAGTAACTTCCTTAACATTTTTGATTCCCCTTAAATTGTGTTTTTTCCAAGCCATTCCTTTCTTTAATCATTCAAACACAGAATTAAAAGTAGCCAATCACCTGATACTTTGCTGTTCAAAACTTTCTTCAACAATTTTATGATTTAAAACTTTTGCTTCCCATAGCACAAACACAATTCCGTTAAGTTCTTTGTGCTGATAGCACAAGGGTGTTCTTTCCCCCTGTCTCTTATCTCCATCTGAGATCTTGACAGGAGGACTACAGCTGTGCATATTTCTATTGGCATTCTGTTCACCTCCACTTAGCTCATCTCCAGAATTTTTAGTTCTTTCCTAGTCCTCTAGAAAAGATTCTAGACCCTCCTAATGTCATAATGTCATCCTTGGTATGGTAATGTAAGCCTTTACTAGACTTCTCCTAAAAACCTTTCCAACCTCTGCCCATTGCCTAATTCCAAAGCCACTTCCTTGTTTACAGGTCTTTATGTCTTGCTATCACAGTGTCTCATTCCTCCTTACCAACTTCCTTACTAAGTGTTTTTTGGTATTTCTGTAGCAAAACAACTAAAACTGATTGCCTATAAAGTAAAGACATTTACTTAGCCTGCCATTTGAAAAATTCAATGTATGTGTGTGTGTTTGGCGGGGGTAGTTCCAAAATGTACAATGATGATGTCATGAAAGCATGGGAGAGATGTAGGAATGGAACTGAGTGGCCACAAAAGAAATCAACTGTTCAGAGCAATTTCATTTTATAACAGCCTATTCTCACAGGAACTAATTAAGAGTCACATGATTTGACCCACTCTCATAAGAGAGCAACAACTAATTCATTAATGAAGGTGAAGACTCTATGTTCTTATTATCTCCTCCTAGAGCCTCATCTTTGAACGTCACATCATAAACCTTCCAGTAAGTGAACGACTCAGGGGACAAATTGTGTCCAAACCTGAGCAGATTATTTCTAAGTGGTTTAAAAGATTCAATGAATATTGAAATGCAATATGACCAGAAATGTGGTCACAAATGTGATCTGGATTGATTACATTTCTTACAATACAATTTCAGTGTCTGTGTTGTGTAGAGAAAGATATAGTTCCATTGTTTTCAGCACCAGGCAGTGAGTGCATCTGGAGAATAAGATCATATTCTATAATAAGGTCCAAATACAATGATACTATTTTAACCATCTAAATGTTAATGTAATGATAAATACAAGTCTTCTGGGTTTTTTTGTACCCTTTAGTCTTTGGGGGGACCTGCCACTCCACTCCCAAATAATCACATGGAGACTTACTCTTTCTCACGAATGTCCAGCCTTAATTTGGTTTATTTCTAGCCAGATTTTCCTAACTTAAATTTTCTCATCTACCTTTTGCCTCTGGACTTTTGTCTTTCTCTGTTATATATACCTTTCTTTACATCTTACTCCATAGTTTGCTGTGTGACTGGGTGGCTGGACCCTAATGTCCTCCTCTCCTTCTTTTCTTGCTCCTCTTCTTCTCTTTTTCTCCTATTTATTATCCCTGAATGGCAGCCAGCCCTGACTATCCCTTTCCTACCTAGCTGTTGGCTGTTCAGCTCTTATTAGACCAATCAGGTGTTTTAGGAAGAAAGTTATGCACAGTAGCATAACTTTACAGAGTTAAACAAATGCAACATAAAAGAATGTAACACATCTTTGCATCTTTAATCAAATATTTCACAGTATAAATGAATGTAACACAGACTAAATATTCTAAAACATCTGGTCATTTCTAACTAGCTATTTCTGAGTTTTACTGTATGTTATACTAATGTGGAACCAACATTAAAAATCAGATTTGTATATCTATAAGCAGCAACTCCAATCTGACAGATTAAAAGTGACTGACATACTACATCAATAGGAAATATTCACAAAACTCATAGGAGCACATTTCAAATGTTGAAATCACGCTTTCCCCTCAGCATCTCTAAAGTTATGCTTACTAACTTAGTAAACACTCAGGAAATGACTAGCACCCTGGAGTGGTGTTCTGTTCCCCATGTTGAGAGCTGTTGGTCCATTCCAGGCCTTTGATCTTCATGTCCTCTATATCTTTCTAGAGGTACTTTCTCCTTCCATTTTTAGTTTTTGATTTTCTGTGACAGGATCTTGTGTAGCCCAGGTTGTTCTCAAACTTGCTCTATATGATGATAGTCTTGAGCTATTGATCCTCCTGCCTTCATCTCCCCAGTGCTGTGACTGTATATATACACCACTCTGTCTGATATGACATCTCTCCTCTATCTATCTCCTACCTATGTTTAGCATGCAGTAATTCAGAGAGAAGCACAGAAAGGGCCACAGAAAAGATGGGTCATGGCAAAAATATTGGCATTTATAACTTAATCTTTACAGTAATGATGTTATAAACTTTATTTCATAAAGTGGTTTGAAAAAGTAAATGCTATAAATAATGTAAATGACTTATTGTTTAATCACTCAATTTCAATGAGTAAAGTTTAATATTTACTTATTTATTTATTTAGTGTGGTATTTGTACATATGTGCACATGTGCTCATGTGCAGACCAAAGGGCTTATAGCAGTCCTTTCTCTGCTGCCACTGTATTGGTTCCAGATAATGACTCAGGTTGTCATACCTGGTACCAAGTGCCTATGCTGTATCATTTCTCTGGTTTACATGCAGACTTTGTTTGTAGAATGACTGGATTTGTTCAAAATTCCTCAACAAAGAGTTGCTGACTTCTGGAATTGAGTTGAAATTAATTCCTAGAAAAAATATTCAAAAGTCATTCTAAACCACAGTATCCATTCTAAAATGTCATGCTTAACTATTCAAACTTCCTGAGCAGAGATAGGTTGGTATAATAAGTGTTTATTTCAAATCTATAAATCTATTTTGTCTTCTGAATTATCCAAGTCATTGTAAAGTTCCTAAAACAGTCTAAAAGGTTTCTATCCATTATTTTTCTGAACTCACAGACTTAGAAATTCTAATCTAACATGAGAGAAATTTAAAGTACTCATTTAATCCTAATAACAAAAGCTGAAAATCTAAGATACTAACATCTCTCGATCTGTAATAGTAATGAGGTCACAAGGCAAATCGTTTCCCCTAAATCTGATAAGTAAATGCATAAAATAGCAGCCCACAGGCAGAAATCTCTGTGGGAACTAATGCCAGAATTGGAAAAGCTAAATTGTAATTGAAAAATTGCTGGAGGCTCACCTTACATAAGTATGGAAGGCAAAAACTCAGGAGGGACCCAGTTTATCAGAGTGTACCCCACACTTTGGTGGGTTTTGCCCCCTAGTGATCTATCTGCTGTAGATACTGTCTTCATACTGCTCATTCATACTGTCTTCAAGGTGAGAGGAAAATGTAGCATTTTGGAATACCCTCATAGATTTCTGTCCTTTGAAGTCCTTCCTCAAGCAAAACTGTTTAAAAGATGCCTAACTGCTAAGAATATTAGACTCTACCTAACATGGGAAGAGGTAAATATTGACTTTCAGGTGACTCTACACTTTCATGGGATGCCTGGTGTAGAGAAGTCAAGAAATACTCAAAACATGAAATAAGGAAAAATTCCCATTTGAACCCTCTAGCCATTCTGCCCCACCTACTGAAGGTGAGGAACTGAAAATCACTTGTTCACAGAACAGAGGCACAAGTTCATTGAAATACCAGGGCAAATCTCAGGAGTCAGAAATATCTTCCCACACTGTCCTCACATAAAAGTCCAATATACTGCACTTTTCACTTATACAGTGTATTGTATCTGACTGCAAAAGCAGTGTACACCTTTAATCTCAGCACTCAAGAGGCGGAAGCAGGTGGATATCAGTAAGTTTGAGGCCAGTCTGGTCTACAAAGTGAGTTACAGGACAGCCAGGACTGTTACACAGGGAAACCCTGTTTCTAAAAAATAGAATAAAAAGGCACAAGAATCACTATTTAATGAGACAGTTTCAATGGGAAGATATATTTTGGTTCATACGCTCAGAGATTTAAGTTCATGTATGAAGTTTGGGCTTTTGGCTAAGGAGTACACTATGATGTGAGAAAGTGGCATAGGAATCTGTTCACTTCAAAGCAGCCTAAAGGTACAAAAGGTACAATATTCCCTTCCAGGACATGCTCCAATGACCTAATTTTTTTCTAGTATGCTCCATCTCTTGATGGACCTGTTATTTTCCAAAAGCACATGAATTAGGAATCAATTCAAATCAAAACTATAGCATTATGTTATAATAAAATTACAAAAAAACAATTGAGTAGTGGGTGTGCCATCTTATCATGACTTCAAAGAATCTGGTAAGAATTTAGGGCTGGAGAGATGGCTCAGAGGTTAAGAACATTGCCTTCTCTTCCAAAGGTCCTGAGTTCAATTCCCAGCAACCACAATGTGGCTCACAACCATCTGTAGTCAGGTCTGGTGCCCTCTTCTGGCCTTCAGGCATACACAAAGACAGAATATTGTGTACATAATAAATAAATATTTTTAAAAAACTGTTCCTCTGTGTTGGCAAGGAGTTAATAGTCACTGTGGAACTCAGTTTGAAGATTTAAAAAAAAAGAATTTGGTAGCCATGACTATTGATTAATTTTGCTGGTTTTTACTGTAAGGATGAGAGTGAAGTTATGGCCAATATATTTCTTTCTAAGATATGGAAATATTGGAAAGTTTAAATGTCAATGGATTAATCCAAGAAAGAGAATGTTAGTAATGTGGAAGAATGAAAAGAGCAAGGAAAACTGTTGGAAGGACAATCCTGAAGAAGAAAAGGATTCTTAAACAACCCAAGGATGTTGCAGGACATTCTTCTATATTCTGTCAATTATGTTTTAAATAAATGCTGGTTGGCCAGTAGCCAGGCAGGAAGTATAGGTGGGACAACCAGACAGGAAGTAGAGGTGGGTCAATGAGAACAGGAGAATTCTGGGAAGAGGGAAGCTCCCTCTGCAATCCTGTCCAGACACAGAAGAAGCAAGATGTGACTATGCAGCTGAAAAAGGTACTGAGCCATGTGGCTAACACACATAAGAATAATGGGCTAATGTAAGTTATAAGAGTTAATAAGAAGCCTGAGCTAATGGGCCACTCAGTTTATGATTAATGTAGACCTCTGTGTGATTTCTTTTGGGACTAAACGGCTGGAGGACAGGCCGGGACAGAAACCTCAGACAACACGAGTAGGGGGTTTCAACATTTCAAAATCCTTTCAAGGACTTGAATTTCTCAGGCAACAACACTCATGAAAGAGTAGGATTTTATCTGAAAGAATAACACAATGTTGTGGGATTTCCTAGTATCCTCTACCATAGTTTATCACTGGATTTCTTGCTCTACATTGAAGTTTAGATCACCCCACTCCAGTTCTGGCCCCTTTAGCAATATCTTTAAACTACTCGAATGCATTAGCTCTTTTCCTAGCAAATATTCTCACTGGGAAATGTGGCTGGAGAGAAGTTGCCGCAGTCCTGGAATTTAGCCATAAGCAATAGGAAGTCATCTTCCAACTCCAACTGTGAATTCTTCTCAATAGTGGCAACTTCCAAGGGGAGGTTGACACTGGGGTGCCCAGCAATACCTGCTTAAAGCATGCATCAAAGAGCAGAAAAATAAGTCGTTGATGCATGGCTGCTCAACAAGAGGCACCCCTTCAAAAGAAAAGTCCTTCTCTTGTTTTTCCCTAGTGTTGGTAAAATTGGCAGAAGTACTAGAATAATCTTAAATAAATAATATACTGCTTTATTTATCACACTACTAACAGAGAAGAGCTAACATCTGACTCCAGAGGTAACTGCAGTCGCCAGCAGACATGGTCCACTTTTAGCATTGCTCAGGAAATAAGATGACAAAGAATGAAATTCACTTCAGAGCAAGTGCAGCCCCTGATTCTTCTGAAACAAGAAATAAAAAATGAGAAAAAAACCCTCATTTCTATAAAGCATTTATGTTGGTGAATAGTTCAAAGCCTGTGGACCTTTTTGTCCTCCGTTTAGGGAAAGTAAGTGTGTTTCCTGGTATTCAAAACAGTCACTGCCCTAAAGTGAGGCATATGTGATCTCTTACACATAGGTTTTCTTAATTTTCACAAGCTTGTTTGGAGGAAGGTTAATGCCTCAGGATTAACTCAGAATATCATTAAACTTTATATTCAGCTAGCAGTTTGGTATAAAGAAAGAGAATTGATGAGTATCATCATTATTGACAGCATAAAGAAGTCAATTTTATTGTTAATTTCTCTCGAAGCCATGCATTTACATATTCTTCATTCTGAAGAAGTTCATATATGCTTTCAATGAAATACAATCATTTCTATGTTCATTTCCTCCCTCCAACTCCTCCTATGTTTGAAATGAGCTTACTGACTAGTAGGTTTCCTTAAGGCATTTTCGTAGATCATTAGTTTTAGTTAACCCACCCATGAATCCCTCTTCTCCTCATTCTCCCTTCTCCACTTAATCCTTTAACCCTCAGTATTCCTCCCTCTTTTATCTTTTCAGACGTGTTCTCCTGTCTTTACACTTCTTTTTTGTTAAGTTTGGTTATGAGATAGTGGCCTTTCATGTGGTCTTTCCTACCCACTTCTTTTGGATTAGCCCCAACATTCACTCCGTGCCCCTTCCCCTTTTCCCCAAACTCCTATGCCCCTTCATTCTCATGCCTTACGGCAGCCAGTATTACATTTCGCTAGTTTCATTTTACTTATATTCTACTATTTCCCTCCATTAACATTCTTAAATCACTGATCTGAAAATAGGAAAATTGGAAGAAATCTCATTTCATCACTATTCAATATCAACAGGATTTCTTTTACTTTAAGTGCTACATGTAGATGTACATTTCTGAATATAAAATATAATTATGCATTCAGTTCATAATTATTACTGAAAAAAGGAATACTTTAATTTATACTGGCCCATTACTTAGCTTTAATTTTATACTAATGGCATTTTTTAAGTTCAAAAATGTAATATATTAAAAAGTTGACATTCAAGTGACAATTTAAGGAAATTTTATACTGAGTGATTAAGTCAAAAGAAGAAAAGCACATTTAAATTTCCATGAAATACCTGTAAATCATTAAGGATCTTTCATAATGTGCTTTAACATCTACTCTGAGACCCTCTTGACTAAAGCACCATCCAAAAGCAGTCAGGTCTGAAAGAAAGTAATATGCAAATTGAATGACATCACTTCTTTTAGATTCCAATATATATTTTCTGTATAATAAATATTTTTGTAAAATAATTCACCATTATTTCAGTGTATCATAGCAACACATGATTCTGGAATTCAGCAGGAGTGTGTGCATGCATGTGTGTGTCTGTGCTTCTTGAGGCATTGTAAAACATGGATTAAATTTTTCTCTATCTTTCTTGAAACACACAAACCATCATTTCACAGGTTGACTTCAATCACTACGAATGTCCATTTATTCTTTTAAGAGACTTTTATTACTCTTAAAAGAGTCATTCTTTTTATATTCAGACAACACTCTATTACATTTCCTTCATGCTCAATTCTCTGATGCAATGTGCAACTTTAGTAGGTATTTTATACTCTTTGATTCCTAATTCTTAGAAAGACTTAAATAAAAGAAAAAAAGTTGCTTTCAGTTCATCAGTGAAAATCCTGGGAATGAGACTGGTGACATGATAGAAGAGGATGCTTCTAAATCCATCCCACCGAGAAACACAACAAACAAACCTCTACTCTGGGACCAGTTCCCAGACGTAGAAAGCCAGAGCGTGCTGATGAGTGACCTCTTTACCAGGTAGAAAATCTAAAGCACACTGAGTCATGACTCATGGCTAGAGACAGTGCTTCACATCATGATAAGAATCTCCAGCCTTCAGCTTCTTTCTGTATAGAGAAAACTTGAGAATTAGCATGCAGTTTTCTAATTCTAAGATTCCTTCTTGGGTGATTTTTAATTCCCATGTCAGTGAGGTTCAACATTACACACATGTGAATTTCTCTAGACCAGGAGTGCTCTCTAGACCTGGAACCCTCTTCCCCTAGAAGCAGTGCAGACAAATGGCTTGAAAAATGCATCACTTCTTCCTCCTTAGGAAGGCTAAAGATATGCTCTTCATGTGGACCCTTATTTGGAAAACTTATGAATTATGAATTTTACCCTTAACAGTAGCAGCCTGGGGAGCAGATTGCCACTCTCCACGTCTCCCTCCAGACGTGAATCTAGATATGTCAGTTCTTTTATAAATGAGTTGGTCTACACAACAAATTTTATTGCTCCCTCTAGAGCAGCAGCATGTCAAAGCTCCTCTCTTGGGGACAGAAGGGACATGTGCGAGTCAATCTAGACTACTTGAAAGAAGTCCTAGATGTGGACTTCTACCTCTGTAAGTAAGGAAGAGAATAGACAATTCAAATGCAGTTCCAGCAATCAGAAAGGGTGACCAAGTAAGTCCTCTGTGAATGGAAGGTCATCTCTCCAGAGACAGAGCAATTCCTATAGGAACAAAGTGAGAGACAACGGTGACTCCCTCTTTATACAGAAGCAAGGGTGACTTAAGAAAGACAGGAGACAGTAATACACACTCACCTTTACTCTAAGCAGCAAACTGGAAAGAGATGCTCCTGATTGGGAGAGTGACAGAGAACCAAGTCCAGGTTTAAGACACAAAATCCAGTATTAGACCTGACACAGTGAAAACTAGTGCCAAGCAGAGTCCCACAATGCCTCTCATCAGGCCCACGCCAGGATTCTGCAGGCCTCTAATATCCCTTCTTCAGTCTCACAGGGCAGAGCAAGCGCAAAAGGGTAAGCCTTGGGGTGTCATGGAGAAACATTTGCATTAGTCTTTACTCTTAAGCTCAGTACCAGGCATACAGCATTGAGAGCACCAGTTGGAAATCAAATGTCACATATCCAAACCATGGTTCAGGCACTTTCTTCTGTGGAGCTGATGGGACAGTCTTTAGTTTTGGTCAACACATTTGGTAGCTTTAGAGTAGGGTGTGGCACAACCTTCCACCCCTACACTGTACAGGCCTCTGTGACTGTGATATGTCATCTACATGAGCCTGAGCTTTGGTAGCAAATCAAGAATTTATGCAACCAGGATCTCTACCTCAGGCAGCATTGTCTGGAAGGCCAGTGTTCAGCATCTTCTCTGTTTAAGAAGATGGGATGCGTCTCATTAGATTGATTTATACTTCAATTTGCATTGCCACTTAACTACAGCACAGTTTTACTGCAGGACAGCTTTCTGTGTGCCTCTAAGACTATAGTTTTCTGCATTGTGAGATTCAGGCACATAAAAGCTTGGTGGACCCACCACCACTGCCTTAATATAAGGAGCATATCAAGGAGCAAGACCCCACCCACTGCAGATAAAGCAGGCTCAATAATCATAGCATTTTGGCAGAGAGGGACTTAGTCAAATACTAGTGAAACCTAGTCCTGAAGAGATGGTGAAAGTTCTTGTCTCTAGGCCATGCATGCACAGCCTAGGGAACACGCTCAGTGTCAGAGGAGGGCATTCAGACCTACAAATAATAAGTGTGTGAGGTGCTGGGTGTGTTCATTTCTGCAATGTGATCGCTTCGAAAAGTATGTTGACAACAAACATCACAATGCTCCCTACAAATACATGTGGTTATTATTTATAATTGAAAATAAAATTTGAAAGCTATAAAATTCTCTTTGATAGTGTATTATTAAGTATTTCTATTTTTCCTGCATGCACTGATAAGCTAGTGCATTTTAGGCCATATTCATTTATACATTTTCATAACTGCCTTTTTATTCATTATAATTTGTATTATTTTGATGCTTTTTCTCCCATATAATTATTTACTTGTCTATATCTTTGTTTTCCAAAATTTATTTATATAAAGTATAGAATGTTCTAAGTAAGTAACCTAAATCTCTTGTCATTTCTCTCCCCATGTTTTTCATATAGATTCTATATCCTTGTCAATTTTAAACTGATTTTTTTTATTTCATTTAAGACTCACATATTTGCCGGGCTGTGGTGGCACATGCCTTTAATCCCAGCCCTTGGAAGGCAGAGGCGGGTGGATCTCTGTGCGTTTGAGGCTAGCCTGGTCTACAAGGGCTAGTTCCAGGACAGGCTCCAAAGCTAAAGAGAGACCCTGTCTCGAAAAACCAAAAAAAAAAAAGACACATATTCTTAAACAATACAAAGTGTATTGACCAAATACACGTTATATCCTTCCCCTCCAATTCATCCATTATTGTTTATACCACTATGCGCTCCACACCAGTGTGAAACAAGCAAACACACAAACAAAAAAGGATACTAAATCTATTGATGCTATCTGTATGCTCATGGTTGTAGGGCTATGCAGATCCTCTAAGATGCTGTATCCCTGAAGATAGTGACTCTGCCTAGCCCAGGAGCCATCAGTTCCCAATAGCTCCTCAGCTAGGGGAGGGACTTCATGAGGCCCTTCCAGATTCATGCTAGGACTTTGCTAGATTGATCTAATGGGGGGGGGTCTTGCATAAGCAGTCGCAGCCAAGCAAATAGTTTTGCAGTGCCCGTGGACACCCCTCTGATTCTTGCAGTCTTTCTGCCCTCTTCCAAAATGATCCTTAAGCCTTGGGGAAAGGCTTGTAATCCTATTGCTGCCTCCATACAACTCTCCTTACCATAAAAAACAGATACCACCTTAAGGTAAAGGATCAATATATATTCACCAAACATAGACACAGCCAATTTTATTTTAAAAAATCTAGATGTAAAACCAAGATTAACCTAATGCAGGGATAATGAGTGAGTCCAGTACATTACCCTTGCTGTAGGAAGTCCTTCAGCTGGTAGCCTTTAAGATACCAGTCCACTTGGGCGTGGCCTCTTTTACTATAAATGCCAATGTAAAGCATGTAAACTCTGTCTCTTCCGGTAGCTGGATTTGGTCCCTGTTCCCCATTCATGCAGAGGACTGTGATCTGTGAGTCTACCCCTAAATAAATAACCCTTTATTATACTCAGTTCTGAGCTAGTCCTAAATAAATAACCCTTTATTATACTCAGTTCTGAGCTAGTGTGGGATTTCTTTTTGGTGTCTGTCTTTATACCCAAAACAAAAAAGAGGTCATTGAGGAAAAACAAAACAGAGAAATACTGAAGGTTAATACATCATCAATCAAATGGACCTAACAAGCATCTACAGATTATGCCACCCCTACAAACCAAAGAATGCATCTCCTTCTCAGGAGCCCATAGAACTTATTCAACTTCTGCCTCATACCTTCGCTTAGTTGATGGTCTGAATATTCAAACTGTGAATCAAAATAAAACATTCCTTCCTTAAGGTGCTTTTATGTAGCAATGAGATAAGTAACCAACATGTTAAATAAAGTTTACAGAAATTATG
The DNA here is from genome assembly GCA_004026605.1 of Ondatra zibethicus. Classification (NCBI taxonomy): domain Eukaryota; kingdom Metazoa; phylum Chordata; class Mammalia; order Rodentia; family Cricetidae; genus Ondatra; species Ondatra zibethicus. The sequence goes on along the minus strand of PVIU01016216.1, from coordinate 18,709 downwards.
GTTTAAAATAATGAACTAGAAAGTGCAGCCTTTAGCTGTAATGAATTTCTAGTATGCACAGAAACAGGCTGATAGATATGAATCTATTTTCATTATGTATTGATATCCAGGTATGCCAGCACCATTTGTTAAATATGCCTTCTTTTCTGCATTTTATACTTTTTGCTTCTTTGTCAAAAATAAGGTTTTCTAAAGTATGTGGATTAATATCTGGGTCTTTGATTCAGTTGCATTGGTTCTCCTGTCTCTTTTTATGCCAATACCAGACTGTTTTCAGTACTGTAGCTCTGTAGCAGAGTTTGAAGTCAGGGATTGTGATGCCTCCAGAAGTTCATTTATTCTACAGGATTGTTTTGGCTAATCTGGGTTTTATGCTTTTCCATCTACCACCATGCACAAAAATCAAGTCCAAATGGATCAAAGACCTCAACATAAAGCCAAACACACTGAACCTCATAGAAGAGAAAGTGGGAAGTACACTTGAATGCATTGGCACAGATGACCACTTCCTAAATATAACCCAGCAGCACAGACACTGAGAGAAAAAATTAATAAATGGGACTTCCTGAAATTGAAAAGCTTCTGTATGGAAAAGGACATGGTCAACAAGACAAAACGGCAGCCTATAGAATGGGAAAAGATCTTCACCAATCCCACATCAGACAGAGGTCTGATCTTCAAAATATACAAGGAACTCAAGAAATTGGTCATCAAAAGAACAAATAATCCAGTAAAAATTGGGATAAAGACCTAAACAGAGAGCTCTCAACAGAGGAATCTAAAATGGCTGAAAGACACTTAAGGAAATGCTCAACATGCTTAGGCGTCAGAGAAATGCAAATCAAAACAACTCTGAGATTCCATCTTACACCTGTAAGAATTTCTAAGATCAAAAGCACTGATGACAACTTATGCTGGAGAGGTTGTGGGGTAAAGGGAACATTTCTGCATTGCTGGCAGGAGTGCAAGCTGGTATAGCCCCTTTGGATGTGAGTGTGGCGATTTCTCAGAAAATCAGGAAACAACCTACTTCAAGACCCAGAAATATCACTTTTCAGTATATATCCAAAGGATGCTCAGCCGTAACACAAAGACATGTGCTCAACTATGTTTATAGCAGCATTGTTTGTCATAGTCAGAAACTGGAAACAACCTAAATGCCCCTTGACCAAAGAATGGATATGGAAAATGTGATACATTTACACAATGGAGTACTACACAGCAGAAAAAAATAATGACATTTTGAAATTTGCAGGAAAATGGATGGATCTAGAAAACATCATACTGAGTGAGGTAACCCAGACCTAGAAAGACAATTATCACATGTACTCACTCATAAGTGGCTTTTAGACATAAAGTAAAGAAAACCAGCCTACAAATCACAATCCCAGAGAACTTAGACAACAATGAGAACCCTAAGAGAGACATATATGGATCTAATGTACATGGGAAGTAGAAAAAGACAAGATCTCCTAAGTAAACTGGGTGCATGGAGACCATGGTAGAGGGTTGAAGCAGAGGGGAAAGAAAAGGAGGGGAGTAGAGAAAAATGTATAGCTCAATACAATCAATAATAAAAGAAACAGGCTGAAATAGCTTGAACACGTCTCTTATAAAAACCAAGGACCAAATGAACTCAGCAGTGAATGAGTTCTCTCTGTGCATGAGAAATAATTTTATTCTCTCTGAGGTAAAATAATATACCAATTTATTATTCCTTTAGAAAATAAAAAGTATAAAGCAATCAACCAAATTTTAGAAGGTGGTGAGGATGGCACATACATGCCATGTAAAACAAGTATCAGGCAATGTGTTTTTGTTTTCTTAATTAACTCAATGATTCTAGTTTCTGACAACTCTACAATGATTTATCTAAGTCATAATTAAAGAGCAATTAAATCATCCCATACATGAAATTATCATTATTAATGATATACCATATGGTTGTCTATATGACTTAATGTTAAGAATGAGCACCATAATTAATACAAAATCTAAATATAAAATATAGAAACAGATATAACAATAGCTAGGGCCTGAGAGATTGTGGGAGACAAATGCAGCTATACCGCTATACCTAGGAAAAAGTATTAAGAAAGTTTTGATTTCTTTTCATAGCACCATAATTTGCATGTTTTTTGTTGTTCTATAACACTTCCTCTACAGTTCTCTGCTAAGAAGACTCAAGCTGCAGCCTTCTGGTTACACTCCACACATCACTACCTATTCCTTTCGTCTAAAAGCAAACATGCCACTCTACAGAGAAAAATCAGCATACTAGGTAGGGAAGATGCATAGAACTGTTGCTCTGTATACTCAAAAGACCGAAACTGTATCACCTTGCTAAGCTAGTGAGACATCCTCACATATTTTCCGGTAATTCTCCTGGCAGATTTTGTGGAATAAGGCTCTTAGATAACTGTTGCTTCTCAAACACACCAGATTCCTTCTGCTTGAAGCCTTGCTGAACCATGCTCTTCCTTCAGGTCTTGCATTTCTCACATTATCCGCTCCTCACAGGAGTTGTAATCATGTAACAGATCTCTGTCTGAGTTTCTTACACATATCTTTTTGTCATAATTTTTCCTCATTTTCATCATCATTCTGTATATCCACCTCCCAAACAAGTGAGATACTCATGATAAGTCATTATATTGTTTTTGTTATTATATGTACTTACTGTAATTCTTTGGACAACTGGTACAACTAACCCCCAAGTAGAAGAAGTCTGGAACACCTGAGGAACAGCATTTATCTAAGAGGTTTATTTCAGGAGATCTATCTGCTCCATTATCTTAAACATATGAGAATGTCTCATCAATTTAACTGAGCAGAATAATTTGCTTTAATTTGTTTAAATGTTATCATTTTGTATCATTTATGTAGCTCATACCATAGGGCATGCTTCTTGACTCAAAAAATTCAAGGTTTAAGATAAGACTTTTACACATCTGATTGATAAGTTTCTTTTTATATAATTCTTTGTGGCATGTTCCCAAATTATAATTTTTAATAATCAACATGCAAATATGTATACATTATACATGGCTATAAACACTACAAATGTTAAAATCAAAGTATTCTTGCCAATTCAGATACATTTCAACATGGGAAAGAAAGAAAACTTGGGGATCATGCACAACTCTCTGAGATAAGTTCTTCCAAAAAATGAACAAAAAAGAACATTAATATTCTACATGCAAGCACTTGATTTACATATCTTGAACATGTGCACACATTTCTGTAACTTATTTTATCTTTAATGGACTTTGAGACAGTAATAATACAGGTAATATGCTCTTTCTAGATCACCAGTGACTTGCCACTAACTCCTGTCTTGGCCCTCCAAGATCAATGAACTCTGTACCCAAATATCTGATACAAATATCTTCCCTTTGTTTTAAAAACTTATCCATGTTACATCTTTGAAATGCAGATATTTTACTGTAGCATGCCTCTTTCTCGTCTAATGTTCTGCCTGTTTCAAATAAACAGCGTTATTCTCGGGAGCATCTCTATATTATTGAGGCTGACACATCATAATTCGGCATTCAATTGACGAGAATCAAAAGACAATCAAAATCACCAAATGTCAAGTGAAAGCAGACATCTTTCATCCATTCCAATAGGGGAAGACAGTACCTCTTAAGATTTAATGCCAGGAATATTGCCAGGGGATCTCATTAAAATGGAGACTCAGTAGATCTGGAGAGGAACCTGAGATTGAGTCCTGCAAGCTTAAAGATTATGTCAGTGATGCCACTCCAGGTTATAATATCTAGGATGCTGATTACTGATTAGAAAACTAAGAAGTTATGAGCTGTGATTTTATCATTAATGTGAATAAAACAACAGAAAATCATGTTGTAAGTGTTAGAGAACAAGAATACAAAATGAATCAATAATAGATCCACTCGAACAAAAACTTACCCAGAAACTTTTGTCTTTATTTCTTCTTGTGACTTGACTGATTTCCCTGTAAATCACATTCCTTAGATTCCCATTTTCACATGGAAATTTGAGGCAGGGTTAGAGACAGAATAAGTTCCCTGATGACCCAGAAAGGGTACAGATCTCGGTTTTTACTGAAGATGGAATAAGGACTTGTTAGGAGCAACCCTTTCTACCCAAATAGGTGTAGGTTGATGTTCAGTTTACATACACACCTACAAACAAACACACATACACATGTACACACACACTAATTTTGTTAAGCCATCCAGGCTTTATGCCAAATCTCCTGTGATAATATAGGAAGAGATAAATATGAATGCAATATGGAAACAGCCACAGACCACTTTGACCTTGAAGAATCTTTTAACACTAACTCAAGGAAACCTATTTTTAGGAAGTTATTGGGAGAACCATCTCTGTCCAGGACTAATAACTGATTTCAGTTGTGTCGAAATATAGGGAGATAGACATCTTGGAAACAAAGGTAATCTATTCTGTTTCAGGAGTTATAGCTTCACTACCCTGAGCCTTCACACTGTCCACACTCTGAAAAGCTAACCCAGTTTAAACATTATTTGGCACGAGATTCCTGTATTTTATCACTGTCCCACCTGACAGGCTTAGTTCCTGTCTTAGATAGAAAAACGTGACAACCCCAGAGATCCTGAACATCTTCCTTTGCAAAGATGTCTTTCCTATGAAGGGCTTTGTTTTACGTTCTCAAACATCATTCCTCAGCTGCAGCAGTTTCTCTCTCACTGATTTGCTAATGCTACAGGGAGAGAAAAGAACACAGGGGCGCCTCTGAAGACACAAGCATTATCTTGGTTTGAAGTCATCTAAAGAATTCACTGAGTTTTTCAACTTAGACATTATACCTATGACATTTCAGATAAAAGCCAAATTCTGAGTAAAGAATCCATACCTTTATTTCTCATTTATTATTTCATTTTGTTATTTGAAATAACAAAGAGGAAGAAATGAGGAAATGTTATTCTTCTAGTTTGGTACCCTGAACAATATTTTCAGATTTTTGTCATAATAAATCTTTATTTTTTAAAGCTCAGATGTGGAGCTTATATCATTTTTTTTCTTTTTTTTTTTTCCCTAAAAAGCTGGAAAGTGGCTTTCTACCTAGAGCCTTAGTAAAGACTTACACTTTTCATTTAAGTATTTAAAATGATTCTGCACTAATGACACCTTTATAAGATCCCTAAATGTAAAATAACGATTAAAAATAATAATGTGAAAAGGCATTGGCTCATTGTGAATGTTAAAAGACAATGATAACTAATTGCCTGAGGCTGCAGGAATGATGGGAAGCCTTCAGGAAGCAAAGAAGAATGCTGCTTCCTAATAGGTTTTTAAAATATTTATTGCCTCGATTATTTGTGAACCTTCTTGAACCCAATCCGTGCCCCAGTCTTCCTGGCTGTTGTTTTTAATTACTCCAACTCTCACTAAGGATGGATTTTATTTCCTGGTGGCATCAAATCCTCCTGTAGGAGTTTCTAAACCTCAGGCCAAGTCTCTGACTGACTTTACTTTCTGAAAACCTTTCATTCCATGCATTCTTTCATCGTAATCCACAGATTTACATAGAGATTTAACGGAACTTGAAAATTTCCCTCAATTTCTATCCTCTAGTTATTGGAGGTTAAGGTCTAGGTCACGACAGACTGAATATCACTGTTTTAACAATGATATTTTAGCACCAAATCTGTCTTGTTATCTTGATAGGGTATGTCTAATGAAAGATTCCTACTGAAAATAACTAAGATAAATTTTAATAAGAATTCTGATGTTGATTAAAATGATAGTATTTCTAAAGATCAATCATGTGATAAAATTCAATCCACTGCTTGCTACTTGCTCTGGGGTTCAATTCTTCCTAGCATCCACAAGTTAATAATCTGTTGAATCAGAAAATTTCTTGAGAAGGTTTCTACTGTTTTAAAGTAACCCAGAATTAAATGGTAGCAAATCACTTTTTCTGTTTACTACACAGAAAATATCTAATGTGATCAAAACACTAGAGGAAAGAAAGATAGGGACCAAAGTAACAGTGAAAGCTTCCCCCCTAGACTAAGGAGTCCCAAAATATTTCTATACTTACTGCAAAACATTTGCTTGTAAATAAACTTTATATATATTCAAAAGTTGCAAAAAAAGACAGTGGAGTTCCTTTGTATTCCTCACTTAGATTTTTCTATTATTAACATAAAATGTAATGACAGTATAATTATTAAAGTTAAGATACTAATATTGATACAATGCCATAAAGCAAACTGCTGACTTTGTTGAAATTTTCACTGTCATCTTGTCCACTGTCTGTTTCCATTATCCCTTTCTGTTCAAGGGTCACACTTTGGATCCTACTGCATGGCTTGGCACCCTCCTTTCATTTCATGACCTTGGCATTGTTGAAGCATACTCATTAATTATTTTGTTTTATATCCCTCAGTTTAAAGTCATTAAACTCATTATTCAAGTCATTATTATCTTTAACAGTACACTACAGAAATGTTATGGAATGTCTTTATTTGCTTATTTTACTTTTTGAGAATGAGTCTATACTGGCTTCTACATCACTAGGTAGCCAAGGATGACCTGGATCCCTTGAGTGACAGGATGATAGGAGTATAGCTGATTAGTTAATGTTTTAGAGTTGTAATTTTCTAGCTCCACTGTGTACACATGGCTCATGAACTACATTAACTGGGTACTGTAGTTCAACATAAAGGGACTGGAGAGAAAGCTCATCAATTAAGAGTACTTGCTGTTTTTGTAGAGGACCCTAGTTTGGTTTGTAGCACCCATACTTTGGTTGACAACCAACTGTACCTCTCTAGGTCCAGGGAATCCAGTGCTATCCTCTTGCCTCTATGGGCTCATGCAGGAATGTGATGGACATAAATTCATGCAAGAACACACACACACGTTTCTTTAGAACAATTTCTAGAATATACTTTGTGTGATATCATTTCTTTTAAATGGCTACTCTACTGATACTAAAAGCAAGTTAAAGATTTACTTTAATTTTAATCATATGTATATGTAAGGAGGGTGTGTGCATGTGTAAGTGCAGATGTCTACAGAGACCAGATTATTGGATCTCCTGGAATCAAGGTTATAGGTGATTGCAAGCTATCTGACATGGGTGATTGGAAACAAATTTGAGTCCCCTGGAAGGGCATCACAGGATCTCTTAAGTGCTGAGCCATTGCTCTCATCCTTCAGGCCCCTCAGAGTGTTTTAATGAGAACAACATGAAATTCTGTAATTAAAGTTCTCTAGCTTCTCTTGTCATTTGGTAACTATAACTAGAAGCCGGTCAACCCATAATAATGAATACATACACCAATGTAAGATAGTTTTCAATGTGAACTTTGAGGAGACAAAACAACTCTTTGTGTAGTCTCAAAGAACCTTCTCCAAAAAAATTTCTCTGCTACAAATGGGAAAATAATAATCCTATAGATGAATAAGTTGGATAATATCAAGTTAACCCCATGGTCAGAGTCATGAAACTGAGGGAACAAATGCATGCAAATGCTAATTTGGGAATAAACAAATTATTTTGTTTATAATTTCTATGCTAACCAGCAGAAAAATATGAATGGGAATGCATGTTTTAAAGCAACTCAACTTCTAAAAATACAGAATTTAGAGATTCTGCAATCTTAAATAATATCAAAAGTAGCTACCTTTCGCTTAAGTCATAACTTAAGTAGGATTTTTCCTCTTTCAACAGTCTACTATATTATATGCTTTCCTTCTGAAATCTCTTATGTAATGCTTTTCTATTTTCAAATGGATTTCCATATTACTATTGACATGCTTTTAAATCACATAATATGTCACATTTAAAATGACCATTATTTAATATTAAGACATCTTAGTGATATATAAAATATTACTGGTATTTTACAAGAATCATTTAAAACCAAACAGAATTGAACATATGAAGGTTTTCAAAAGGTATAGAGAATACATATCATTGTTTGCGTAATATCTTAGAGTCTCAAAAGAAATCCAAGAATCTCTAAACATCTGTGTTTAGATTCAAGAGGATAAATACTAAGTTTTGAGTGAAAGAACACTCCAAACACCTGCAACAGATTATGGAAAAATGTGAACTGCTTCTGACTATGCCATTACCATTTTCATCCCATTCTCCCTTTTAATTTTACTGGAAAAGACAAGAAAAAATTATTATGCAAAAATTTGATAATACAGCCATACAGCAGACACTCTGAGATCCTTTGTGAAGTATGGCATTTAATGTAAAATCAGCTTACTATCACAGCTGGAGAATTGATGGTAGGGAAGCTGTGGTATCTGTCAAGTAGTTTCTTCCATGGAATTTTTGTTAACATTTACAAAATAATTCTTATTATCAGGAAAGTTGGCAGACTTTCAGCATCCATATTCAGAGCCCGTGATATTAAAGCATAGCTTTTATGGCACTATTTTCCTGTGATATGTGGGTGATAAGCAAGAAGATGGGGGATGATTTAATTTCAGTTTCCATACCACACCCACCTGACTTTGTTACCTAAAAAATTTTCTATTTATTAATAGTGTTGGTTTCATTATGGCTCAAGGGTAGCCCTAAGGGCGATAGCAATAGACAGTCATGGCTGGAGTTCTCTAAGATCGCACTAACGAACAACTCACAAAGAAGTGGCCCTTAATTAGCACTGGTCTTTTCATTTGATAGACTGTAGTGTCTGGGAGAGGTGTGTTCCTCCCATTTCAGGGTCACTCCATTTAAACTCCTTTTATACTGTATGTGTGTACATTAGAGGAAGCCTCTACAAACAGTAGGCTTCCTTTGCCTTTCGAAATGTCTTTAGTGTCAGTTATTCCTCCCTATAATGAATTCTTCTCGTCTCTGCCTTCCCATCCCAGACACATTTAAAAGTTCTTTTTCCATTGTTATCCTTTCATTCTTCATACCACCTGCCCTTTTCTTGAAATCTCCTTAGCCCCTTACTAGTTTCCTGTCTTTTATGAGTACTCTAAACAGACATATCTGAAGATTCAAACTTGTCTCTTCTTCATCTGGGTTACCTCACTCAGAATGGTGATTTCTAACTCCAACCATTGACCAGTGAGTTGCATAATTTCATTATCATTTACATCTTAATAATATGTGATCATTTCATTGTTCATTCACCAATTGATTGACATTTAGTCCATTTCATTTCCTTAATATTGTGTATAAAGCAACAATGACCATAGATGAGCAAATATCTCTGTAGTGGGAGATAGAGTCCTTTGGGAAGACAGTCAGGAGTAGTATAGCTAGATCATATGATAGATAGCTCTATTTCTAGCTTGCTTTCTACGGGAGCATACACTCTGATTTCTGTAGCAGCGACACCAGCTTTCCGAACACCAACAGTGAATAAATGTTTCCTTTCCTCGCCTTCACATCCATTCCAGCATTTGATGGCTTTTTTTTTTTAATCTTTGTCATCCTGACTGGGAAAAACAGCTTTCATAGTGGGTTGAGAATCTATCTATACATGATACCAAGATTTAAAAAAAAAATCAAAAGTTTTATCCAGCTCTGAATTCTGCAAGCTATAGATGTCACTGACATAACAAAATATGCCAACTGGTGTAATAGTAGCAGGAATGTCATAGGAGCAACCATGCAGTTTCTGGTTGGATGTAATGCCTGGTTTTATTAACCGGCCCAAACCCGAAGCTGGTTAAGTCATATGACTTTGGTGAGAACCTATTATTAATTCTACTAAATGGACATAGTATTAAACTACCCCTTAAGTGCTTTATCGCCTTTATAATTATAGATTAAGGCATCTCTAAATTCTCATCTCCAAAGCTTCATTTGTAATAGATGCTAATTACTACAAAGACCCACAGCTGATCAGCATGCATCAGCTACACTAGAAGTAGGAGAGCAGTAGAGTACAGGATGCAGGGTAAACTGAGGAACCGAGCACAAGAGTCAGCAGTAAAAGTAAGAATAGAAATTAGTCGGGCTTGAAACCTGACATATGGACTAGAAGACATGGATAAAGAGAGACATGTGTTTTAAACCTACACAATAATAACATTATTCTTTAAAAGAGGCAAGAAGGATAGTGGACAGATTTGTGGTGTCAATAAGTGACAGATACTTTAATTAAAATGCTACTATTAAAAGAACATGCTTGAAAATGTAAGAGACTGAATTGTGGTTTGGAGCTTAAAACTGGTGGACAAAATATAAGAACTGGGATTCTTAGCATCAAAATGGTGGGTCTTCTAAGCTATGCAACTTTAGTGTAATATGTTCTTTGAGTCTCATTTTATTTATGTTTAGTATGGAGACTAAGATTTCTGTCTCTTCTACTGATTGTTTCTCTGGTTTAAAAATAATGGCACTAATGATGTTTTTTAACAAGTTAGTAATCTGAAAGTGAAGAATTTCAAGATATTCTTGTCAATATTCTCTATACAAAATAAGAGGTGAGGCCATTATTGAAGGAGAAAGACTAGACATCTGAAGAAGATTTAAGGCAGAGGATATGTTCCATTATTGGCAGAAGGAAGTAAAACCACCCTGTAGAATTTTATTAACGTCTTTGTCAAGTTTTTTTTAAATTCTTATATTTTAATATAAAATAATTTTGTATCACACTGTAGGGGAAGTTTTTCATCAGGACCTATGGTCAGCTCTGTCTCACCAGCCATTCCTAAAATAGCCATACAGAGACTTATTATTAATTATAGATGTTTGGCCCATAGGTTAGGCCAGTTACTAACTAGCTTTTGCAACTTAAATCATAACCCGTATTTTTATCTACCCTCTGCCACATAGTGGTATCTTCTTTCAACATGGCAAATTCATCTACCACTTCCTCTGCTTCTCTCCCTCGATCCTCTGGAATCCAATGCCCCCAGTCCTTTTATTTGCCAGCGTTCTTTGTGCCCTGAAAATACTGCCTTGCTATCAGCCAGTCAGTTAGCTCTTTATTAACAATGAGAGCAACACATTTTCACAGTGTACAGAAAGATCATTCCTCAGCATCAAGTAAAGTCAGAAACACTCTTATAATGAACTATATTTTCTTCTAGAGATTTAAAATTTAGTTTCTGTTTTCCAATGTTGTTATTTCATACATAACAACAATTTTTTTTATACTTTAGGTGGAAACCCAATATCATTTTGCCTTACTTATAGCTGATTTATTGTTGCATTTATTTATTAATATTTTCTTGGCTGCTAGTGGAGACCAATGAGCTGCAAAGCTGGTTCTCTAGCCCGGGCTTTAGCCCGAGGTGGGTGGTCTCTTCCCCAGAAGCACAGGTACAGTCTGGAAAGGCTAGTGTGGGACACAGACCAGCTTTGACTTCTGGGTGGTATCTGCAGGGCTCCAAAAGGGACGAGTGCTCTTGCCGCTGCGGAGTGCAGACTCAGCACTCAAGCACTGTGGGCTTTGCATGTGCCTGGGAGACAGACCCAGAACCTCCTAGAGCAGCTAGAGGCTCTCTTCCCCGATTAGCTTTGGCCTTGTATTTCAGTGGCAGTTTTCTCCCTCCCCATCTTCATATTTTTTTTATTTAAATAACGGTTTTTAATTGATTTTACATACCAACCAGTTTCTCTGCCCTCCTCTCCTCTGGTCCCCTCTGCTTTTCCTACCCACTTCCCTATCCACCCTTCTTCCTTCTCCATTCAGAAAGGGATAGGTCTCTGATGGGCTTTTACAAAGCCTGGCACATTAAGTTGAGGCAGGACATAACTCCACCCCCCTTATGGGGAATAGGTTACCAAAAGCCAGCTAAGCACCAGGGAGAGGTTCTGCTCTCACCGTCAGAGGCTTTACTAGCTATATGATTGTCACACACATGCAGAGGGCCTAGGTCGGTTCCATGAAGCTCCCTGACTGTTGGTCCAGTGTCCATGAGCTCCTGAGAGCTCAGGTCAGCTGTCTCTGTGGGTTCACCCTTTGTGACCCTCTGGCTGCTACAATCCCTCCTTTTTTTTCTCTGCAGAACTCTCAGACCTCAGCACATTGCTTGTCTGTGAATCTCTGCCTCTGCATCCAACCGGATAGAGTATCTCTGATGGCAATCAGGGAGGTCACCAATCTGCTTACAGTAGATCGTCAGTTCAAGCACCCTCTCCACTATTGCTAAGAATCTTAGCTGGAATCATTCCTTTGGGTTTCTGGGGTTTTCCCTGGCACAAGGTTTCTCCCTAACCCCGAAATGGTCCCCCATCAACATGTCTCTTTTATGACTCTCACCCTCCATCCTGCCTCAATCCCACCTCCTGTTCAACCGGCTCCTTCTAGTTCTCATCCCTCAATCCTCCCAACTCCCACTCCCAGTTTACTTTTCTACTTCCTTTTCCCAGAGAAATCCATGCATCCCTCTTTGGCCCTTCCTTGTTACCTAACCTCTCTGGGGCTTTGGATTGTATGTTGCAATCATACCACAAGGACACTTGTTCAACTATGTTCATGGAAACATTGTTCATAATATCCAGAACCTGATATAAACTAGATGCCCCTTGACCAAAGAATGTATAAGAAAAATGTGGTACATTTACACAATGGAATACTACTCAGCTATGAAAAATGATGACCTCATGAAAGACGGAACTAGAAAAAAATCATTCTGAGTGAGGTAACCAAGACCCAGAAAGACAAACATGGTATGTGCTCACTGACAGTTGGTTATTAGGAATAAAGCATAGGATAAACAACCTACAATTCAGTGGCAGTTATAAAGCCACTTGGGAGCAAGCCTATGGGCCACTAGGCAGGCAACTTCTTTAACATGACCTGGGCCAATATAAACTATAAACAACATGGATGGGATTATGGCATGGAAAACGAAGGGAAGAGATTTTTGTCAAGCTAATTCTTTAAGTGGTTTGGGAATTAGTAAAATAATTGTGTTCCAAATTCTAAGGAGTCAGTGTATAAATTACACAAGTTGATGGAAGGTAAGACTAAATTATCTGCCTTGGGGTCTAAATGAAACAATGTGATTTTAAATCTTGGTTTTGAATTTGAAAAAAAATATTTTGTTTGTTTGTTTTGTTTTCTTTTAAGGCAGGATTTTTCCTCTGTAACATCCTTAGCTGTACTGGGACTAGCTCTGTAAACTAGGCTGACCTCGAATTCACAAAGATCTACCTGCCTCTGCCACCCAAGTATTGGGATTAAAGGTGTGAGCCACCACTGCCCAGCCAGAAAAAATAATTCTTAGTAAATAGTTTTTCCAGTGAAAGTATCCACTTTGACATCTTAATTCCTAATAAATTTTGTCAATCTAAAAATACAACTCACTTCAAAGGGAATAAAACATCATTTATTCTGGAGCTGAACATGACCGCCAATGGCCCGAGGACCACAGACTCAGGTTGCCCCAAATTCTGTTCCACATTCCAATCATAAGAAAGCATATAGAAACAGAACAATAAATCAACACACTCATCAAATACATTGGCGGGTACATCAGAAAAGCAGGCTTGAGCAATACTCAAGGCAACTTTGCTATACTCTTCAGATGTCATTTGATGGATTTCATGACACTTCTCATTGATGGAAGCTAGAAATCTGATTAAACATACCAAAGATTTTTACCTAATAGTCACAAGGTAGCTAGGCACTGTAGAAAGGGATAGCTCAATAGAACTTGGCTCTGGACTTGCAACATTCACACCCTCCTCTATTGTAATTCTGATCAGTCTTGTGGCCACCTCTTCTTTCTGGGAATTCTACTGTACAGTGTGGACCTCTTTCACATGCTCTACTCTGTTCATAATGATTTGAGTATTGCAGGTTTATTGCTTTGTAATAAAAATTAAAATAAGTTCTATTTAAAAGAATTATTTTCTCCTTCAGAGATCTGTTTCGGTATCCAAATCACAGCAAACTCTATACAAACAAAAGTCTTTTCACACTCCCTAAGTTGATTTGACCTTTTCCCTAAGACTGTACCTTGCTGTGCTGTACACTTTACATAACTTTGCCAGAACACAGTAGGAAATGATATGTGTGTGTGTGGCGGGGGATGTCATCTTCTGGACTCACAGTTTCAGAGTTTTCAGTCCACTATCATTGTTGGTTCCATTCATCCTGATTAAAGACAGATCATGAAGACTGGGGATTGCAGAAAGAAACTGCTCACCTCACTGCATGCAGAAGGCAGAGGGAAACAAACCATGGTGTTGGGGACAAGACATATCCCCAGGGGCAAATCTTCAGTGCCCTAGTTCATCCAGTTAGTGTCTACTATTGCACACTAATGGCATCGAATTAGTTTACCCATGGATGAGCACTTATTATCAGACTCCTCATGATCCAATAACTTCCCCAGAGCTGTTTTGAACATTTTTTTGAACATGTTTAGCATGTGAGTTTTCAGAGTGACATTTCTTATCCAAACTATACCACACATCTTGATAAAATGTGGTATGGTGACCAATTATCCCATTTCACACTAAACTATTTTTTTAACTCCTAGCAAAATTTGTATTTATGTATTTGAGAGAGAATCTCTTTATGTAACCCTGCCTATCCTGTAACTCTTTTTTTAACTTTTATTTATTTTTATTGTTTTTATCAAACTGCATATTTTTCTCTGGTCCCCTCCCTTCAAACTATTTTTTTAATTAACGGGTATGAATCTATCTTCTCCCAGGTTTTATCCTAATGCTTACAAAAATACTTATGTATGCTCAAAACAACCTGGTAGGGTAAGTCTTTTATTTTGAGTAGACAGATGAGGAAACTGGTAGTGCCAATAATATTCCAGGACCAAACACTGAAGAAGCATCATAGAGAGGTAGTAACCAAGCTAACAATCTTTATAGTCTATTATTTTCATTATAAGGCTGTACTATTTCTTTATCTGCAAAAGTGCTTTAAGTATTTTTAGCCTTTTGCATCGATATAAATTTATAATTTGCATGAATTATAAATTCTTACATCTATAATTTATCATCAGTGTACCAATATTCAGAACAATCCTTTGTGAATTTTACTGAAGTTTCATTAAGTGTATATGATGGCTCAGGAATAATCAAATACCCAACCATTCTTACTGTAAAATTCAAGCTAGAAATATCACTGGGCTACAGGGGATAGGTAAACACTATAAAGCCCTTCTTATTTAATTAGCTTCAATTTTGCTGTCAAAGGAGTTTGAATGCTGTTCTAGTTTTATTCCTGTTGCTAAGATAAATACCCTGACGTCAAGCGGCTTGGATGAGAAACGCTTTATTTAGTGTGCAGTTCAAGGTTACAGTCCATTGCACTGCATGGAAGTCAAGGTGACAGGAACTGGGGAAGCTGGTCACTTAACACCCACAGGCAAGGAGAAAACAAAACACCACTGTTTACCTTTTCGCTCATCACCCCCACTCTTAGCGGATCCAGAGAAAGAGTCAGGGCTTCCCACACTACCAACTGCAATCCAGATAAAGCCAAAGACACGCCCTCAGATGAAACTATGCTAGACATCCATCATTGAGATGCTCTTCCAAGTGATTCTAGATGGCAACAAGTTGACAATTAAAACTTATGATCACAGAAGTCAAACTGTCTTTTTTGCAGACCACTTTAAAATGTTGAGGGTGTGACGTGTGCTTCGGTTGTTCAGTAAAAGAAACGAGGTCTCAGAAATACAGAAGAATAAAGCAAACAATCACATCAGTAGATGATCTTGGCATCATTTGCTCTGCAGACACCACACCTCCATACGCACACACTCACACGTTAGAAAGGTATTTCTGAAGTGTAAACATGAAAATAAAAACACAGCATTTTGTTTTGTGTCTGGGCCCTGACTTACTAACCATTCTCTGGTGGGTAATTGGTTCTTTTTTATCCATCACTGTTCCAGACAGTTTTTGCTTGCTAATCTCTGTCAGAATCTTATGAAACAAAGTAACAATTACATAGCAAACAATGAAAATTAATGTGAATCCTGCCTCCAGGACATGGCAGGATGTGGGTTGATTTGATTTTAAGCCTCATCTAAACTCAATCTTTTAGTTAATTTATTATTCAAATTCTAAATTCATCTTTTTAGGACAGTTTCAGAGATAAAAATATAACCTTAATCTATACATATTGCTAAATAAAATCTTTTTTAAAAAAAAGCTTTCTGTTTTCTTTCATTTCTTGATTTGTAAACTGGTCAAACTATTTTTCCCTTTAAAGTAGTAAGTTACCATTATGTTGAGATGAGTTAAAAAGTGTTTTAAATTGCCACATATTTTTCTTGCACCTGGTTATACAGTAGATACTCCACAAATGTGCAAATGAACAAAATAGTTTGTTCTCTTAAAATTTTGATACTCATTACCTCCGAAATAAAATTTAGTTATGAACAGGATTACAAAGTAAAAATTTCAAGAAAGTAGCAGCAAAATGAAATACTTATTCCCCTGCTTCAGAATAAAAGATAGCAATTAAATTCATAACTGAACTTTAAATGAAATCCTCCACACAAATCAGTGGAAAAGCAGAACTATGATGGGAGTAGTACAATATCTTTTTCAGTAATTTGTCTTTTTTTATATATGGGTGTTTTGCATGCATGTATGTCTGTGTGCCACAAACATACCAGGGGCCCACAGAGGCCAATAAAGAGAATCCAATTCCCTGAAACTGGAGTTACAAATGGTTGAGACCTTAGTGCTGGGCATCAAACTTTAGTTCTCCGGAAAAGCAGCCAGTTATCTTAACCACTGATCCATCTCTATAGCTCCCTATAGCATCTCTTATTTAAATTAAATTAAACCCTTAGCCTCTAACCATAACACTATCTATACTTATTAATGTTTAAGTATAATTATTCTCATCCAATTATTTGTTCTTACTTTTATTTTCTCATTTCTTCAAAAACAAGTTTATGTTCTGTAGATCTGTTGTCTTTTGTATGACTCAGTGCCATAGGACATGGCCAGTAATGTCATAAGTTTCTAAGGCACAATTGACTTGGGAAAATTATGGAGTCAAAGTCCTGCATATGACTCACTGCAACATGAACTTTTTGTGTGGGACTTGCTGTCTCACACTTTCAAGAAGTTTTATTGCTTTTATATGAAGGATTTGAAATTAAGATCAGTATTTTTATTTTTTGAAAATTCTAATTTGTATTCTTACCTCGCAGGGGAGATACAATGATCACGAAGGTGGTTTTCCCAGGGCGAGGCTTATCCATTGCACTCTGGATGTGCTGACCCCTACATTTTCCCCAAATGCGGGAATCTCGAATGCATAATTTGTGGGAGTGGGGGACTGCATTTGTGCTCTCCCCTGAAGAAAAAAAAAAGAAAATTCTAATTTATGTACTACCAGTGGAGATCTTGGTGTACAGATTAGAACCTTCTGGAAAGTATCATTTCCATTCTTCATCTGTTCTCTTCTTGTATCATATAACCTTCAGTACCAGAATGAGCATGACAACTCTCAGCATCTCTCTCTGTAATTGGCATGAATCCATAAATAAAAGATGGGCCTGTAGGTGAGTCAGAATGAGGCACCTCACTTCCAAAGGTGACATCATCACCTAGGCAGGGCTGCTAACCTTTCACTCAGCTCTGTCACAGGATGCTGTGGAAGCCAGGCACAGACCTCTGCTCTGAGACAGAATATATTCCCTAACCTGGAAGAAGCAAAGCTCACTACATGGCACAGAGCACTATGTACCCCTTTCATATTTCTTTTTCCCTTTGTTGGACTGACACTAGAGTCTTCATAACAATTGGGGATTGCATTATTATATCTATGTAAGCCAATGAGAAAGCAATTTAAATGAAAGATATTTTCTTCTTAGGCTATATCTGGTTCATACAACTATATCAATTGCTAAAAATGATTGCATTATATAATCAAGAGTCTCTTTAACTCTTGTCTATAATAGAATGGCTAAGACCAACAAAACAAATGACAGCTCATGCTGACAAGGATATAGAGTAAAGAGAAAATCACCCATTGCCAATGGGAATGTGAACATGTACAGACACTGTGGAAAACAGTATTTTTGTTCCAAAGGAAGATACTACTTGACCTATTCCAAGATCCAACTATACCACTCTTGGGTATATACTCAAATGATGCTTCATCCTACCACAAGTTGAAGAATTGTTCAAACATGTTCATTGTTGCTGTCTTCATAAAAGCCAGAAGCAGCCTAGATAACCTTCAGCAGAAGACTACATAAAGAAAATACAGTACATTTACACAATGGAGTATTACTCAGCTGTTTAAAAAAAAAGAAAGAAAGGAATGAAGGAAGGAAGAAAGGAAGGAAGAAAGGAAGGAAGAAAGGAAGGAAGAAAGGAAATCTTAAAATTCCAGGCAGACAGGAGAAATTATATTTAAAAAACTCATTCTGTACGAGGGATCCTAGATACAGAAATACAAATATGACATTCTGATATACTCATAGATAAGTTTCTTGCTCAGCCATCATCAGAGAAGCTTCCTCCTGCAGAAGATGGGAAAAAATAGAGAAACTGAGCCAGACAGTGTACATAGAATGATAGACCTTGGAACACTCAGACCTAACCCAAATGTCTTCATTAAATCTTCCCCTCAGGCCTCAGGGAACCCTGTAAAAAAGGAGACAGAGAGCTTCCGCAGATTCATCTGGACCCTGGTAAGTGGGCCCCAGCCCGTCCCCGAGGCCTTCTGGCCACTTAGGGCTCCCCTCTACTGGCTTTGCTGCTTATCCCAACCCTGCTCGCCCCAGGGCATCCCTTCTCATCTGC